>MJUU01035988.1:151418-165364 GCA_002080025.1 Modiolus philippinarum
ACGTCGTAAAGACCGCCAGATGCAACCGAAAAATTGAAGGAGCATAATGTGCACAGTGCAGATTCATTGCCAAGTGGACTCCCTCGTAAAAATTGGAAATCTTTCGTCCAGTCTGATTGGAACTTGCAGCTATATTTCTTTTTTTTCACACTGCCCACTGGGCCAGACAAGGACCTCTTTCTTGTTGGAGTTGACATGACAGAAATGATTTTCGATTACTTATAAATAGATCATGAAAAGTACTCACCAAAGTTTTCAAATCGTTCATTGTTTGTTTATGTCTTATTGAGATTAGTGAAAAGTCCCGAGAGATACGAATGCGGGTCATTGCGGGTTAAAATATCCGAATGCGGGAGATTCTAACTCCCGCGCGGGATCGGACGCGAAAGTGGGAGATTTCCGGAATTTCGTCGTTTGTGCGGGAGTCTCCCGCACAAAACGGGAGGGTTGGCAGGTATGCATCTACATACAAAATTTTATTCCTCTACAAGTTGTAGTATCCCAGATCTGGACTCTTACAAAAATTTTAACCTATGTCATGCACTCATGCATGAAATGTAGGTCAAATCCACCTATTCTATATATCAACGTCAAGTTCTCCTCAAGATACATCCATGAACAAAACATTGTCCATCTACAACTTGTTATTCAAAAGATATATGGTCTGAAGTTCGAACGGATGAACGGACTAACGGGTCAAATGCTATATCCCCTCTCCAACTTCGTTGGGTGAGGGGAAAAATATATACCAAATGTTCAAGTTTTTATGCAGTTGTTCAAATGACAAGGTCAAAGTCACAAGGTCAAATATTCTTGTTCCATCTGAAAGGTCTTTCCACAAGGAATTCACATGCAATATATGAAAGCATTCAAAAGATTTCAAAAAGTCATGTGAAGGTCAAGGTCATGAGGTCAGATATTCTGGTATTGTTTCAAAGATCTTGCCACAAGGAATACACATGTAAAATATGAAAGCCCTATCACTTACCATTCAAAAGATATACTCAATGTTTAAGTTTTTTTGCAGACAAACTGACAAACAAACAGACAGATAAACAAACAGACTAAAAATTATATGTCCCTGAATCTTTGATTCTCAGGGGCATAAAAATTACAAAAATTTGACAAATAAATGGCAATAACTCCTCTAGTGGTATTTGAATTTTCTTCAAAATTTTCAGGTGGGTATATCTTCTTGACATGCTGAACTTGTTTGCAATTGAAAGTTGACTTCTATCTGTTATAGTTTTTCTAATAAAAACAACAAAGCAAGAGGCTCTCAAGAGTCTGTATCGCTCACCTGGACCATTGCTGACATAGACAGTCCAAATAACTTATATAATAAAGGACCTCCTAATCAAGTATGTTAATAGACCTTGATGCTATTTGCTTCAAAGTTGAACTATATTTCCTGATGGCAACCATTTTGGATACAGTGAAGACTTAATGGTCACCTTTTTCTGAAGGGGACTAACTTAGGTAGGAACATAAAAAATCACAAACCCTTAAGGTACACCCAAGGACAATTGTGGCTCAATTTGGCTCCCATTGGCCCAATAGTTTAAGAGGAGAATACCATTAAATGTGTTTTTTTTCCCATAGGGTCAGGGATTTACGGGACGCGTAAAACACGCGTCTGGTACGCAAAAATAAATGACAGGACGCAAATTTTATTACAATATGCGTCCGACAGGACACAACACAAATAATGTATTAAAATATTAAGGATATTTGGCACCAAGTTTTGTAGAATCACGAATCTGCTCAATTCCCATGAAAGAATATCATTTGAAATTCAAGATTAGGGAAAGACTCTCTAAACAATTTGTTTCTATCTTTAGATTCATTTTCGGGAATCCCTTTGATGTTACCATTATTAGTCAAACAAAGTCAAAAAACGATAGTTCCAGCATGACCGGATTGATTTGGCGTCAACATGACATCCGGATTGATTTGGCGTCATCATGACATTTGTGTTCGGGCGGGGGGTAGACACACCACAAACTTAATTTTTTTAAACTTGCACATTATCAACATGATGCAATGTATCATTGTGCTTAAGTTAAATACACCCGTCACCTGAACTGGTATTCAGCAACTCCGACTACAGAGCTGCCGGGTGCGTCCGCAGATGGTAAATAGGGAAATGCCCCGTCCATGCATGTTAGTTAGGTCATAATACGGAAAGCCTAACCATGAACCATTGTAGCCAAACAGTGTGCAGAAACGCAAATTCCCGTTCAGTATCAAGACCAATTCTTTCATTTTTGTTCAAGTGTAGACTTGCTGGGAGTCATATATAGAAGGCTTAATTTCCTGCCGCTACCCATTTTTTTTTTTTGACAGGAAAATTGATGAAATGGGTAGGGGCAGGAAATTTATTCCTCCTATCAAAAGTCCTTACCCCTTTTGTCTCTTCCACCTGTATTACTTTTTGTGTGTGTAATTTTTTCAATTTATTAACTTGTTTTCGTCCTGATATAGCATAATAATGCTTACTGGACGTAAAACTTGCACTAATTAATAAAGAAAAAATTATGTGACATCATTGGACCCACATTTTCTTCAGAAGGACCCAGGAAAATTTTTAAGTTGGGTACGTGGGACCCCACCTGATAGAAGCGGAGGTAAATCCCTAAGGGTAAAAAGTGAAAGTTCCCTGTTGGCGGATGTTATGGATGTAAAGCAATCTTACCAGACATATTTTTAAGGGGGACCACCGAGAATATTGTGACAAGTTTGGATCCAATTGGCTCTTGAGCAAGTTTGGATCCAATTGGCTATGTCCTTGCAGAGGAGAAAACTTTGTGAATTCTTTCCCATCTGGTCCAATGTTAAACTTTGTTCCCTACTGGCAGCCACTTGGATGTGATGGAGACATATTTTTCAAAGGAAGCCTATTAAGGACTTTTGTGACGTAGTTCGTTTCTAATTGGCCTAGTAGTTTCAGAGGATAAGATCTCTGAATGACAGTTTTCCCATAGGGTGTAATGTTAAACTAAGTTCCCTGCTGGCGGTCATCTCGGATGAAGTGCGGACTTGCCAGACATATTTTTGAAAGGGGAACACGAAAGGACTATTGTGACCAAGTTTGGACTAAATTGGCTCTATTGTTTCAGAGAAGAAGATCTTTGAATGTTTTCCCATAGGGTCCAATGTTAAACTATGTTCCCTGCTGGCAGCCATCTTGAATGTGATGCAGACTTGCAGGACAATTTTTTCATAGGGACCAACTAAAGACTACTGTGAACAAGGTTGCTTCCAATTGGCTTAACAGTTTTTCAGAATGAGATCTTAGAAAAAGTTTTCCAATGGGGTCAAATGGTAAACTAAGTTCCCACTGGCAGCCATCTTGGAACATGTTGGACAACTAAATCATGTTCAATAAAATGTAGTCCTTGACATGCTGAACATTTTTGCAATATAAACTTGACCTCAATCTCAAACTGTTTTTGGAATATAAGACAGATATAAAATCACAAAAAAATTGGACAAATAAAGGGCAATAACTCCTACATGGGTACTTGGATTTTCTTCAAACATTCCAGGTGGGTAGATCTTGATATGCTGAACATTTTTGCAATTTGAACTTAACCTCTATCTGGAAATGTTTTTGAAATAAAGAACAAAATATATATAATCACGAAAAATTTTACTATTAAAGGGCAATAACTCCTACATGAGTACATGTATTTAGATATTCTTTAAAATTGCCTTGTCCATATGCATCTTGATATGCTAAATATTTTTGCAATATAAACTTAACCTCTATCTGTTATAGATTTTTTTAATAAAAAATGAAAATAATCAAAATTTTGAAAATTTTATGGAAAAAAGGCAATAACTCTAAAATGGGAAATCAGATTTAAGTCAAACTTGCAGGGTGGGTAGATTTTGTCATGCTGAACAGTTCTACTCTGTCAGATTTTTTATATCTGTAACGGTTGCACAGTTATTTGCCAAAAACTACAATCTACCCTTATGTTCTATTTTTAGTAATGGCTGCAATGTTGTTTGACCTGGAATTTGAAACTAGTGATGATTCAGTTGGAGTTCTGGCATATCCAGATGAGCTAAAAATAATAAAATTTTGAAAATTCTAAGGACAAAGGGCAATAACTCCAAGATGGGTTTCAGATTTTCTCCAAATTTGCAGGGCAGGTTGATTTTACCCTGCTGATCATTTTTATCCAGTCAGATTTTTGCCATCTGTAACTGTTTTCCAGTTATTTGCAAAAAAAACAGCAATTTAACCTCATGTTTTATTTACAGTAACAGCAGCCATGTTGTTTGATCCTCGGATTAATCAAACACAATTTTGAAACTCAGCATACCCTGGTGATGATTCAAGCCAAGTTTGGTTATAATTGGCATAGCAGTTTCAAAGGAGAGAAAATGTTTGAAATTGTTGGCATACAGACAACAGACGCAAAGTGATGGCAAAATCTCACATGGCCTCTTAGGCCAGGTGAGCTAAAAATGAGTTGGATAACACAGGATGTCAGAAAATTCAGGTTAAGAAATCCTTAAAGCTGTCTTTGGTACCCCAAAATTATGTTGAATTCGACAGGTTGTCAGTGTTTATTCCACCAAAAACATTTGTTCCGGAAATACATTTCTTCCCTAAGGTATTTAATCCACTACCAAAATACCCTAGGGAATTATATCAGATGGAACAAGGACTACGCATAGCTATATATCCCCCACTGCTCCAAAAATTTGAAATCCCAAATATTTATAGATTTTCAAAATTAAAAGTTCCTAACTCCTACAAAAATATTTGACCATGACCTATCTCCAATCTCCCTTGAGGCATCCCTGAGCTAAAGCTATGTATAAATAACATTTAAATCCAGTGAGAAATCAATGTGCTACAGTATTTACAAGACTATTTTTTCAATTTTTTTTGAGGGGCATAACTCTTACAATAAAGGGCTACGCCGAGCGCAGAATGATACGACCGCAGCATGTCAACCACTGAAATTTGAATGAGCGTAAACTAAAATGAATGTGGACACAGTAATTTGCTTGACACAATAAGGACCTTGACACATAAATTAACTGGACACAAACTAGTGAAAATAAAAATAAGCCCTTTAAATCCCTTATTACTAGGATATTGTAAGAGCCAAGAAATTCTGTTGAAATCCAATGAGAAATAAAGATTTCACATATTTTGAAATATTGCAATTTTGCCCCTTCAACCCATTATAGCTTGGAAACAAAAGAGCAACATAAAATATAATGCCATAATACTGAAAGCTTACAATGAGATAATCCAAAGATAAAAATCCCATCAAAATCTAATGAAAAATAAAGATTTCACATATTTCTAATAATTGTAATTTTGGCCCCTTTGACCCCTTATAGCTCTGAAACCTTAAGAGCAACACCAAATCCTCTGAAAGCTTACAATGAGAGGAATCCAAAGAAAAAAATCCCATCAAAATCTGATGTAAAATGAAGATTTTACATATTGCTATAAATTTCAATTTTGGCCCCTTTGACCCCTTATAGCTCGGAAACGGTAAGATCTACATCAATCTGTTGACATACTACTGAAAGTTTACATTGAGAGGAATCCAAAGTAAAAATCCCATCAAAAAATGATGAAAAATAAAGATTTCACATATTTCTTAAAATTGCAATTTTGGCCCTTTTGACCCCTTATAGCTCTGAAGTGGTAAAAGTTACATCAAATCTGTTGAAATAAATCTGAAAGCTTGCAATGAGAGGAATCCAAAGAAAAAAATCCCATCAAAATCTCATGTAGAATAAAGATTTTAAATATTTCTATAAATTGCAATTTTAGCCCCTTTGACTCCTAGTAACTTGGAAACGGTAAGACCTACGCCAAATCCGTTGACATACTACTGAAGCCTACAATGAGAGGAATCTGAAGAAAAAAAATCCCATTGAAATCAGATGAAAGATAGAAATTTTAGGTAATCTGCATGTTTACAATTTTTGCCCCTCATAGCTTGGAAAAGAAACAAGTTATCAAAAATCTGATGGTGCAGTGCTATGTTAATTTTTCATAAGGAATCCTTTGAAAAAAACTGCATCAAAATCGGACTAAAAATAAATAAATTAAAATTTTTGAAATTCGCCCCTGTTAGGCCAATTTATCTCTTGAACAGTGCATGCCACGTGAAATCCATTGGCATATTACTGATTGGGAATTTCCTCAGGAGGACACTGAAAGAAACCCCATCAAAATCCGATAAATAATAAAGATTCTTCAGTCAAATATGTGACAACATCAAATCTAACCCTTTTAGGCCCCCTTTTTAAAAACGGGTGGGGCCATAATGACCAAAACTATAATCCATGCCTTCCTTTTGTGCCAAGGAACATTGTGTTAAAATTTAACTGGAGCATGTCGAAACTGGCGTTGTCGGAAGGGCCCCGCAATTTCGATCCTGAAACTGTGGGCAAAAGTAAAAATCAGATGAGTGTGGATTCAAATTCTGTTTGACACACTAATGTGTTGATACAGTAATTTGCGGGATACAGTGATTTCTTGAAGTTTTACCAAACTATATCATTTCTTTGCTTCAGACTAAATATCAAGTCATTTAAAGTTCAAAATCAAAGTATCAGCAAAACAGAAAGTAATTCAGTGACACACCTATAAGTCACTCAAACAATACAAATCATCATTTCCAAGCTTCACACCAAATTTCAAACCATTCCCTATTATAGAAGCCAAGAAATCTGTGACGAAAATCCAAGTATCGGCAAACAGAAAGTGGATGCCCGACAATGTTGAAAATTGCTTACACAATACAAATCATCATTTCCAAGCACCAGGCCAAATTTCAAATCATTCCCTATATTATAAGCCAAGAAATCTATGACGAAAAATTTGTTAAAAGTAAAAAAATCAAAGTATCGGCAAACAGGAAGTAGAAGTCCGACAAACTTGCTTGAAAATCGCTTACGCAATACACCTCATCATTTCCAAGCTTCAGACCAAATTTCAAATCATTCCCACTTATACAAGCCAAGCAATCTTTGACGAAAATTTCGTTCAGAGAAAAAAAATTAAAGTATCAGCAAACAGGAAGTGGATACCCGACAAACTTGAAAATTGCTTACACGATACAAGTCATCATTTCCAAGCTCCAGACCAAATTTCAAATCATTCCCTATTGTAGAAGCCAAGAAATCTGTGACGAAAAATTTGTTAAAGTAAAAAAAATCAAAGTATCGGCAAACAGGATGTGGAAGTCCGACAAACTTGAAAATTGTTAACACAATACAAATCATCATTTCCAAGCTTCAGACCAAATTTCAAATCATTCCCACTCATACAAGCCAAGAAATCTTTGACAAAAAAAATTGTTGACGGACGGACAGACAAAGTGAAAACTATAGGGCAACCGCATCTCGATGCGGGGCCCTAATAAGGATTGGTCAAATGGAACTTAAGTTATTGACCAAAAACATAAGTGTCTACAGACAACGACGACAACAACAATGACAACGACAACGATGATCAGGACGACGACAGCACCATACCATTATATGACCGCAAAAATTTTTGCGGTCGTATCAAAATATATAACATGAACTCATCTATGAATTTGTGTGAAAAATTTTTAAATTAAAGATTCTGTATAAATATAATCCTAATCCAACCAAAAATAAATTTGCTAGAGCACTAACATTAGGATATTTTGTTGCTTTTCAAAGTTAAAAAGGGGCATAACTCCTACAAAAATGTTCAACCAGAACTAATCTTTCAACCTTCTTAGGGAATCATTCAACTATTGCTGTATAAATATGATCAAAATCCATAGAGAAATAAATTTACTAAAGTGCTTAAAGTATATTTAGTTGATTTTCAAATTTAAAAAGGGGCAAAACTCCTACAAAAATATTTGACCAGGACTCATCTTTTAACTCCCTTGAGGTATTCTTTAACTAAACACACTGTATAAATTTTATTCATATCCATTCAAAAATAAATTTGCTAGAGCACTCACAAAGATATTTTTTTGATTTTAAAAGTAAAAAAGGGAATAACTCCTACATCTTCTAACTCCCTTGAGATATTCTTGAACTAAAGCTACTGTATAAATTTTATCTTAATCCATTTAGAAACAAATTTTCAAGAGCATTTACAAGGATATTTCGTCTATTTTCAAAGTTAAAAAGGGGCATAACTCCTACAAAAATATTCTGACAGGACTCATCTTCGAATTTCCTTGAGATATTCTTAAACTATAGCTACTGTATAAATCTTAACTCCTACAAAAATAGTTGAAAAAACATCATCACCGAACTCGTTTGAAGCATCCTTGAACTAAAGCTACTGCATAAATATCATCAAAATCCGATGAGAAATAATCTTGCCAGAGGGCTTAAAAGGCAGATAGACGCCTGGCATTAGCATATCCCCACATGTGGTTGAGGCAGGGATAATAAAGTGCACTGGTGTATTTATTCCTTGTGGGTAGAATTCAACATAATCCAGAAGATGTACACCAGGAATAAATTAAGGCTTACATACTCAGGTGTCGGAAAAGACAGGTTTCATTAATAACCCTGAAGACATGTGTTAAAACAAATAATAAACACATGGCTTAAACACACGTATAGTATAACTAACTGACTGTCGTGAATATAAATAAAAATGTCACGAGAGCCGAACAACACAGAAGGATTAAACGAGTGCGGGACTTTGTTCTGCAACGAGTTTAATCCACTGCGTTGATCAACACGAGTGACATTTTTATTGATATTCATGATGGTCGATTAGTTATGCTCTTTATTATATAGATTTTCTACTCAAAAACCGAGATTTTAGATGTGGATTATTTTTTCATTTCAATACGCCAGTTGTTTACTTGACAATGACATTGAAGAGATATTGTGACATCGCTTCATTTAGACTTCATCCGGTGACTAGAAATCCTTTATTTTCACCGGTAACAATATGACATTTATTTAACGGAGAAAACTCAATAAATCACCGCTATCTATATAATAATAAAGTTCATAAAGCAGCAAATCTTAATCATATCATTTATACAAATACCTGGACTCCAGCATTTCTGGTGTATTGGACGACTTTCAGCTTTGAACCATATCAACTGTCGACAACCATCATAAGCCATTGAATATTCATCATCTCCAATACCCTGGCCCTCCTAAAATATTCGAATATTCTGTAAATCTTTCAACAGTTCAGCTATTTGATATAAAAGTGTATACTTAGATATTACTAAAAACAACATTCTGATATTTTTTTAAATACTTTGACCACTTTTTCTTGCCAATTTGGTATTTCTCTTATGTCTTATACTCAACAACACATAAAATGCACCACTTGTTAAATGTTGTTTAGCTCCCTTAACATTTTAACCATAATCTGTCTATAGGTATTTTTTGAAATTCAAATGTGGAGAACAAGTAAGTCGATTTTTGTAAACAAAAAATTCTCACAGTCACAGTAACAGTCTTAATTGAATGTGTAAGAAATCAAAAGTCGAAGAATTGCTCTTCTCAAAAAGGGTTTGTTTGAAAGTTTTATTGCCTGCAGTTACAAAAACAGTCATTTTTTTAACACAACTAACAGATATGGGAACACAATAGGTTCAAAATTCATCATTTTCAATTATTTTTGCATATTTTTGTAAACAAGAGGCTCTGAAGAGCCGGTATTGTTCACCTGGGCATTGGCTGAAAATTATACAGTCCAAATAACCAAAATATTAAAGGGCCTCATTTAAAGTATGTTCCTTGGTGTTATTTGCTTCAAAGTTAAACTATATTTCCTGAGGGCAACCATTTAGAAGAGAAGACTCAAGGCTGGTCGTCTTTTTTGAAGGGGACCAACTAAGGACTATTGTGAACGAGATTGGATCCAAATTGGCTGCTTAAGTTTCAGAGGAGAAGATCTTTGAATATGTTTTCTGATAATGTGCAATTTTAAACTAAGTTCCAAATGTTGGTTATCTAGTATGAGGTGCAGACTTGTATGACAAAATTTATAAAGGGGACCAACAAAGGAATATTGTGACCAAGTTTGGATCCAATTGGCTCTATTGCTTCAAGAGAAAAAAAATCTTTAATGCTTTCCCATATGGTCCTATGTTAAACTATCTTCCTCACTCGCTGTGTCCAAAGGAACATTCCGGGTGTCCGTTATGTGAAGTTGGGGGTGTCTGTTTCGAAGCGAAGGACTGACTAACAATGTGAGTTGATTTTCATCTATTGTCAAAACTATTACTGCACAGAATGAAGGTATCATCATAGTTTATAAAGCTGTAAAGACATTTAAAATATATGCTGTAGATGTTGCATATACTTGAGCACAACTACACAATGGGGTGTGAAAACAGACAGCTTTACTATTTTTCCACCTGTAGTTTGTAAACAAAAACTTATTGCTACAAAATTTTTGATTGAAAATCTTTGTAATTACAAATAAAACTTGTTTTTACAAGTTTTTTAACAGAATAAACTACAAACAATTATTGGGTGTTAACTTCATGTTCCTCAAGGGGTTGATTGAAAAATAGATTGTTCTCAATTCAATGGCAGTTTTTTGGCCTACAAAGATACAATTATTTGTGCCTTACACAAAACGTATACAAAATTAATAGAAAGAAGATAACAGGAAACACTCATGTTGGTCAAAAATTACAATCTCAGGCTGCAATAGAGAAGCAAACTGCACATAAAAAACTGTCATACGAAAGACAAAAGACAAAGTAACTCAAAACAATAGCCTTTAACTAGTTGGTAATAGGCTTTAACTGAGTTATCAAATGATAGGAGGTTATCTGAATCATGAAATGTGGGAGTAACATAAGCTCTAAAATACCCAAGTTGCATGAAAAACAGTAAATTTTGTAATATTCTTGAATATCTTGGATACAGCGCAGATCTGAAAAACAACTTTTTTGCAGGGGACCATCTAAGGGCCATTGTGGCCAAGTTTGGTTTCAATTAGCCCAGTAGTTTCAGAGGAGATCTTTGAATGTGTTTTCCCATAAGGTCCAATGTTAAAACTATGATCCCCGCTGATGGCCATCTTAGATATAGCATGGATCTGAAAAACAACTTTTTTGCAGGGGACCATCTAAAGACCATTGTGGCTAAGTATGGTTTCTATTGGCCCAGTAGTTTCAGAGGAGAAGATCTTTGAATGAAAAGTTTGTGCTGGGCAGACGACGGACAAAAAGTGGTGACAAAAGCTCACCCTAGCTATAGCCAGGTGAGCTAATATAATATGGAAAGCCCTTATCCAAAAGTATTAAAACTAGAGACTCAGAGACTGAGCCTGTATCGCTCACAAGACTAAATGCTTCTATGTCATGCATGACCAAAAATAATGTTTTTTACCATTGGAGTCTAATTTGCACCCATGTTTTTTGCCTGATCCTTTTCAAATGAGTAATCTTTGCAAAGGAGTTCTAAACATCATTCAAATGCAGTTTAGTTAAATTTGCTTGAGAAGATGATGATAAGGATGATTTTCTCATAGGCTCCAAAGTTAAACTATGTTTCGTGCTGGCAGCCATGTTTTTTATCAGATTGGAAGAAAATGAGCAATATTTGTTAAAGTTCTTTAGTACGTAATTCTATAAAGTTTGGTGGAATTTGCTTCAGCAGTTTCAGAGGAGAAGATGAAAATGTGATTTTTCCCATGGGGTGCAATGTTAAACCTAAGTTCCAGGCTGGCGGCCATGTTTTTTGTCAAGGACCATTAGTACATCATTCCTGTAAAGTTTGGTTGAATTTGCATCAGTGATTTCTTAGGAGAAGATGAAAATGTGATTTTTCGCATAGGGTTCAATGTTAAACCTAAGTTCCACGCTGGCAGAGTCATGTTTTTTGTCCCATCAGAACAAAATATGCAATTTTTGGAAAGGACAAGGGTAAAAGACGTAGAATTTCTCACACGAGTGGAAGATATCCTGATCTTTAATTTTGGTCATTTTAAGAACCTATTTCTTCCGTAAAATACAACAACCAACCCAAAAAAAGTAACTCGTGCCATTTCTTGTGAAGTTCTCTTGTGATGTCAAATCGTTCATGGAGTTTATTGTAGAAACAATTGTGACGTCGAGCAAATCGCAACGTTGGATTGGACAATTACCCTTGTAAGACAGCTTCACGCGACCTTGTCTTCTATGGGCTGTCTTACACGGAAAACATCCATTTACGGAAGAAGAAAATATGATTTTCCCATAGGGTCCAATGTTAAATTATGTTCCCTGCTTGGGGCCATGTTTTTTCACTGATCATAACAAAATGAGCAATCTTTGTTAAGGACCTTTAGTACATCATTCCTGTAAAGTTTGGTAGGAATAGATGAAAATGTGATTTTCCCATAGGGTCCAATGTTAAACCATCTCCGATCTGGCGGCCATGTTTTTTGTCCGATGAGCAGTCTATGTTAAGGACGTTTAGTACATAATTCCTGTAAAGTTTGGTCGAATTTGCTACAGCCGTTTCAGAGCAGAAGATGAAAATGTGATTTTTCCCATAGGGTCCAATGTTAAACCTAAGTTACGCGCTGGCGGCTATGTTTTTTATCGGATCGGAAAGAAATGAGCTATCTTTGTAAAAGACCTTCCATAGATCATTCCTGTAAAGTTTGGTTAAAATTTGCTTCAGCTGTTTCAGAGCAGAAGATGAAAATGTGCTTTTTCCCATAGGGTCCAATGTTAAACCGAAGTTCTGTGCTGGCAGCCATGTTTTTTATCGGATCGGAAAGAAATGAGCTATCTTTTTAAAGTACTTTCCATACATCATTCCTGTAAAGTTTGGTTGAATTTGCTTCAGCTGTTTCAGAGCAGAAGATGACAAGAGGCTCTCAAGAGCCTGTATCGCTCACCTGGGTCCTGCAGCACTATAATTCCCAATAGATGGTCCATCTTTGCTGGTGTATGTTTAAATTGAATCCATTCAATGGTTTTCCATGATATCTTTGTATGCATTTCCCCCTAGGGTCCAATTCATTGCTTGCAGCCATGTTGCATGATGGTTCAGAACTGAAGTAACAACACTTAGTCAGCTTCTCATAAGCAAAGTTTGGATTAAATTTATTAAGCAGTTCTCTAGAAGAAGATCTTTTGTTAAATTAAGTTAACAGCTGGTGACACTTGGTCAGCACCTGACAGGCATCATTCATGTCATGTTTGATTTAAATCCATTCAGCAGTTCTCTAGATGATTTCCCATAGAGTCCAATGCTGTCGGTCATGTAATATGACAGATTGGCACCAAAGTAATAACACTTGGTCAGCACCTCATACACATCATTCATGCCAAGTTTGGTTCAAATCCATCCAGTGGTTCTAAAGTAGTAGTTCTTTGTATGCATTTTCCCATAGGGTCCAATGTTAAAATTAAGATCCCTGCTGGCGGCCATGTTGGATGATGGATCGGCACCAAAGTAACAACACTTGGTCAGCACTTCATAAGCATCATTCATGCCCAGTTTGGTTCAAATCCATTCAGTGGTTCTCAAGAAGTTCTTTGTATGAATTTTCCCATTAGGTCAAATGGTAAACTAAGTTCCCCGCTGGCGGCCATCTTGGAAGCAGTAGGAAAACTTGAATGTGTTCAATAAAATAAAGTACTTAACATGCTGAACATTTTTGCAATTTAAACCTGACCTCTATCTCAAAGCGTTTTTGAAATATAGGACGAAAAGTAAAAAATCACGAAAAATTTGACCAATAAAGGACCACAACTCATATATAGGTACTTGGATTTTCTTCAAAATATCTTAACATGCTGAACATTTTTGCAATTTGAACTTAACCTCTATCTGTTATAGTTTTTTTAATAAAAGATAAAAAACATCAAAATTTTGAAAATTTTACGGAAAAAGGGCAATAACTCTAAGACGGGTCATCAGATTTTCTTCAAAATTTCAGCATGGGTAGATCTTCTCATGCTGATCATTTTTACTCTGTCAGA
>MJUU01035988.1:172517-197805 GCA_002080025.1 Modiolus philippinarum
GTCCACAAGATCTCCAGTTGTATAGTATTGCTAAAAATGGTCAAAGTCCCATAACTCCTATAAAAACTGACGAATCAAAATGGTGGTGCGATGTGATCTAGTGCATATAGTAAATAACAATCCTACAAAATTTGAACATAATCCAATACACGGTTTCCAAGAAGTTGCGTCCACAAGAAAGTGTGACAGACAGACGGACGGACGGACGGACGGACAGACGGACACATGGATGCAGACCATTACTATGTCACACCGTCGCGGTGCGGTGGGGGACAAAAAACAGAAGACCTATACAAGAGGGAGATACTCCTTAGTTTTAACATTATTTAAACAAAATTTCTTAAAGTCTCAAAATCAAATAGGGTATACCAATATAATTTTATATCAACCTAGCATCAGCTCCTAAATTTATTTTTTCTTCCTTGACACAAAACAAATCAGTTCATGTGTATCAGGAAAACTTAATTTAAGTTTGTGTCACCTTATATTTCGTTTGTTTTTTTTGTGTTATTTTTTCAGATATTTTAACTTGTCATTTTTCATTACATTATTGTAAATCCATAAAAAAATCATTTAATTGATTGGAGATCTGGAGTAAAACTGATGAAACACAAACACAAGAGGAGATTTCAAATTTCCTAATATGAGTTCATCAGTGCTCACTGAGCAATTGTTGTTAAATCACATAAATTTACTTTGTTATCTGCTGTAATAATTTCTCTTTGGTGATGAACCATATATATGTACTGTAGTTATTATTACCACAGTACTTGCCTAACCCACTGGTTTTATAAGCAATGTATACTTGAACTGGCAATCATCAAATGGAGTCAGTAAATGCTATTCATAAAGAGATGTGCTTGAAGTTTAAAGTAAAGAGATAATTATTTCAGCTTCTTAAAAAGGTATTTTTTATGGATTGTTTTGTCAAAAATAACAAAAAGACATTCTTGGATGAATCTTAAGGTACGTATGAGTGTATCAATAAGCATGCCTTTAATTTTGCCTCTGTAACTACACTTGAGGTAGACAGTAAAACTACAAAGTACTTGGTTAGAAATGATCTTAATGCAAATATAATGTGAAGAGGTTTGAAAAACTCCATTTTAAATGATTAGGAAATTCAGATATATATGTTTTTTTTTTTCATTCTTGAAAACAGAACCATCAATTTTTTTGCATATATAGGGCTTTATAGGGATTTTAGTGACTTATAAGGAAAATATAAGAACAGTCAAATTTATAGGAAAATATAGGAAAAAATAGGGACTTGACACCCTGCATTCCTGTAAAGTTTCGTTGAATTTGCTTCAGTAGTTTCAGAGAAGAAGATGAAAATGTGAAAAGTTTAAAGGACGGACGATGGACGGACGGACGGACAATGGACGCCAAGTGATGGCAATAGCTCACACTGACCCTTTGGGTCAGGTGAGCTAAAAATGGGTAGGGGCCGGAAATTTAGCCTTCCACCTGACCCCCTAGTGAGTTTTATAGAAGTGGTCTTTAAACTGCCTGGGGCTTGGTGTTTCTCCACCCAGTTGTCTAAAATGGTTCGCAGTCAGGCTTTCCATATTATGAACTGTATACCACACTGCTACTGGAAAATTGGAAACTGGGTAGAGGCAGGTAATTAAGTTTCAATGCGGCCAAAAGTGAGTCTGCTCTCCTACAGGAAATAAAGAAGGGGTCAAATAAATTAATTCAAATAAAATATGATTAAGGATAAAAGATTTACAGATGAAATGGACAAAAAGAGCAGCGAGTATTGATTACCACTCGAACATGGGAGATATTGGTAGAATCAGCCTCCTATTCGACCCCCACCCCGTTACACACTTGAATGAGAAACATAGAAGGGGTCCTTTTTGCCTCATAGGGCTTGGCATATATTAGCTGTATGCTTAGATATTATAGATATTAGATATTATAGACATAGTGTGATGGTACAACATCTTGTACCAGGTAGAGTCGGTTGAATGAGCTGTATCACTACGAGTCGCACCAGCCACGAGTAGTGATGCAAATCATTCAACCAACGAGACCTGATACAAGAATGTTGTACCATCAAATCTCTGTTTATGATATGTTTATCTAACATTCTACAAGACTACATGTTTCAAAATAGTTCTATTTGGTTGACGTTACATTATTTTTCAGTTTTAACCTAGGAACTACTTAATGCTTGCCGTGACGTCTTGCTTTTTTTTAACCTGGATACACGCGCGACGTCACGCCCTTCTTTTATCACCACAGTGTGGTGATACAACTTTTTGTATCAGACACCCTGAACTTGGTAGTATTTCTGCAGTATTTCATAGAAAAACACTTGTAATGTTAGATAATATTGTTTATCTATCGTAAGCTTTCCTTTAACAATGATGGCCCAATTTTGGAAATAGGTACATTTTATTTCCAGGTTTTTTGATAAACAGTATATTTGCAATGTGAGTCCGTAGTGCATTTTTTTACTTGAAAATCAATATGAAATACGAAAAATCCGTAGTTTTAATAATCTCAATGGGAAGAAATATCTTGCCTAGTATGGAAGTTATTGCCCCTTTTTTTCTATTGTTGCTTCGCCATGTTTTTGTTTACACCATCTTGTTTTTACAAAGTTTGAATCGTGTTACTTAAGGTAGGAGACCTGGGTAACCAAAAATTTTTCCCCACAATTAATCTTCTTTGAATTTGCAGTTTGACACAATCATGTACTAATTTATTTCAAGAAAAAGTTTTGAAAACTTTCATGTAAGATTTCTGATTCTTAGTTCACAAAAACACCCCAATCTTGGGAGTCTTAAATTCTGTTCAGAATCCCTATGAAGTGTATACTACTGTACTGTAGATGTATAAGAATTGACATATAAAGAATATATAACTTCTTCATAGAACCTTGTAGATCTAAATATAAGAGAATAATGATCATAAGCATGCATTAAGTTTTGATTTGTAGTGAAACAGAAAACATGTTGTCAAAACATTGCTGAAAGCACAGCTTCATTCAATTTCTTCTTGATGAAGATCCTAACATTCAATTTTCACCGAAAACTGTCCTCTACACATACGACTTATATCAAAATTGTATAAAAATTCACCATACAGTTTTTTCCACAATCTTAAGAAAACTGCATAAAAAGTCTTTTAATATTTCTTAATATTCGGAATGCAAGTAGAATGAATTACCTCCATTTAAAAAAATCTGACTTTCATTTATTTTAATATTTTATTTTTTAAGATGCCATTCAAAACCTACATATTTTGATATAGGTATTTTGAAGAATTTTATAAAAGGAGTTCACTCTCATGATAACATGAATATTTTATTCTATTTATGATCTTTTGTTTTATTCATACCAATCAAAGCAAGTAATTGTACAGAAAAGGGAGATTGTCTCCCCTACCACGGGTCTACTACCTTCACATTGGAGTCTATGGGAAACAAAATTAGTGGTGTTATACCAAAGCTCCATTTCCTCGACATTCTTCTGTTATATGCTCACCAACCTATAGCACAGAAAGTTCTAAATAATGGTTTCTACTGGTTTCCGGTTTAATTGGAAACAGCTAATACATTATACGATGGAACCAGACTTGGTTTGTTTACAGTCGCCACCAATACGAAATTCAAGACTTTTTCCTGGATTTTCAAAATTATGAAGCTTTTCAAGGTTTTCTCCCGACCGGGAAAGACCAAATCCATATTCCCAACTTTCTCCTGTTTTCTCGGTAGCATGGGAACCCTGAAACATTGTACAGATGTAAATACATACATGATTAAGAAAGCTACTATCTTTAGTTGCCCATCCAATCTGCATTACACCTGCTGTAGTTACATAAACTTCATAATACCACACACCACTATCAACTTGGAATGTACACCGAACACTTTCAAAGGAAGATGCATCACTCCTTGCCTGAATAAAATTAAGAAAATGGTATGTTCAATTTCACTAACAATCACAGAATTTATATGTTTTCGATCTAAATATGATTATGAATATCTTCATTTCATTTAAAGTACACAATTATTTATTTCTTTTCTTAGACAATAATACATTGTACTAAAATAAAAGCAAAAGCCTGTATCGCTTATAATATTGCACTGCTCTGGTCAATCAGGCTAATATTTTATAAATACATGTAAAGGGTTATGCAAAGTGCAGGTTGACATACAGGTTGTGGCCATTGACCAAAATAGATCTTGGAACAAGCCCCAAAGACAGCTAGGCAAAAGAATGATTTTGGATGCAAAAACTCAAATGAACATAAAAGCTTAGAGGATGAAAGCCTTAATTTTCTGCCCCTACCCATTTTTTTTATCTGGTCATATTTTGCCCACAGTCTAATTTATTAGAGTAAGAATTTTGTAAGATTCCATGTACAGACATTGACAAATTCTTTTTTTTTCCCTTCTCATGTTACATTTGTAGTAAACAGCGTCCATGATGTAGCTGTCAATACTTTGCTGAAATTTTTGCAGTATAGTCTTTGTAAATAGGTTTTGTTTCACTGTATTTTACTTTTTTTATTGTGTTTTGTTAAAGAGCCGTATAAGTCTGAAAATATTAAATTTTAAATGAATGTACTGTTCACTTCAGTCTACTGCCTTGTTATATATTCACTTGCATCATTTATATATATATATAAATTGCCAAAAATATTAAAATAAAATAAAAGACAAAATATATAGCTAACACCTGGAATGAACTAGTTAGAATAATTAGATTTTTTATCACTACCATATTAATTATTCTAATATGGCGGCCATATTATCCACCAAGAGCCTTTCAGAGTTTTCAAAACTTTTTTTAGACATATTAGAATAGAAAAATTTGGCTCTATGCGAATTAAAACACGGCCAGACCCTATATCTGTATTTATTTTATTCCTCGCTGTAACCCTGTATAAAATATTGACAAATATAAGGTCTGCCCATGTTTTAATTGCCACAGAGCCCACTTGCAATAAACTATTCTTTTAAATTTAGTACATCTCACTTGCAATAAACTATTTTTTAAATTTAGTACACCTCTTTATGCACACCCCAGTCAAATAATACTAACATCACAAAATCAAGTGTTACTCAAAAACTTTTACTGAGAAGGATTCTTATGTCATATTCAAACAAATAAGTATCATCATAATACCAGACACTTATGTTTCATCATTTTATGCTGATAATTTACATGACTGTTTAAACAGTAAATTAAACAAGAGTTGTCAGAGGACAACATAGCTCCCCGGGGATTCCAGTAACCTCAATGCACAATAAATTTGAAAGTAATAGAAAGCTCTCTTCACAAGAAAGTCACATATCAAATATAAACACCCTATAACTAAACAACTTAATTCTAGAAGAAAGTTAAAGTTTTATTAAAAAATTGCCCTAAGGGCAACGTCAAGGTCAAAATGTCTACAACTATGATACCATCAGAAAGCTCTCATCAAAAGAACGTCACATACCAAATATGAACACCCTACCACTAACAAACTTAATTCAAGAAGCAAAATTAAAGTTTTAAAAAAACTGCCCTCAGGGCAAGGTCAAGGTCAAAATGTTTTCAAATATGGTACCGGAAGAAAGCTCTCAACATAAGGAAGTTACATATCAAATATGAACACCCTACCACTAAAAGCCTACCTTCTAGAAGCAAGGTTAAAGTTTTTAAAACAAAAGTTGTCAGAAGACAACATAGCTCGCCGGGGATTCCAGTAACCTCAATGCACAATAAATTCGAAAGTAATAAAAAGCTTTCTTCACAAGAAAGTTACATACCAAATATGAGCATCCTACCACTAAGCAACTTAATTCTAGAACCAAAGTTAAAGTTTTTTAAAAAAATGCCCTCAGGGCAAGGTCAAGGTCAAAATGTCTACAAATATGGTATCACAAGAAAGCTCTCACAATAAAGTAGTTACATACAAATATAAACACCCTACCACTAAAGGCCTACCTTCTAGAGGCAAGGTTAATTTTTTTTTTTACAAATGAGGCAATGTCAAGGTCAAAATGTCTGCAAGTACGGTACCAGAAGAAAGCCCTTGTCATCAGGAAGTTGTATACCAAATATGAACACCCTCCACTACAAGTCTACCTTCTAAAGGCAAGGTTAAAGTTTTTTTTTAAATTGCCCTCAGGGCAAGGTCAAGGTCAAAATGTCTACAAATATGGTACAACTAGAAAGGTCTCATCATAAGGAAGTTACATACCAAATATGAACACCCTACCACTAAAAGCTCCTTCTAGAAGCAAGGTTGAAGTTTTTCAAAAATTGCCCTAAGGGCAAGGTCAAGGTCAAAATGTCTACAAATATGGAACCACAAGAAAGCTCTCATCATAAGGAAGTTACATACCAAATATGAACACCCTACCTCTAAAAGTCAACCTTCTAGAGGCAAGGTTAAAGTTTTTTTTAAAAATTGCCCTAAGGGCATGGTCAAGGTCAAAATGTCTACAAATATGGTACCATTAGAAAGGTCTCATCATAAGGAAGTTACATACCCAATATGAACACCCTACCACTAAAAGACTACCTTCTAGAAGCAAGGTAAAAGTTTTTTAAAAATTACCCTACAGGCAAGGTCAAGGTTATAATTAAAATGTCTACAAATATGGTACCACAAGAAAGCTCTCATCATAAGGAAGTTACTAACCAAATATGAACACCCTACCACTAAAAGCCTACCTTCTAGAGGCAAGGTTAAAGTTTTTTAAAATTGCCCTAAGGGCAAGGTCAAGGTCAAAATTTCTACAAATATGGTACCATTAGAAAGGTCTCATCATAAGGAAGTTACATACCCAAAATGAACACCCTACCACTAAAAGCCTACCTTCCAGAGGCAAGGATAAAGTTTTTTAAAAATTGCCCTAGGGACAAGGTCAAGGTTAAAATGTCTCCTAATATGGTTCCACAAGAAAGCTCTCATCATAAGGAAGTTACATACCAAATATGAACACCCTACCACTAAAAGCCTACCTTCTAGAAGCAAGGTTAAAGTTTTTTAAAAATTGCCCTAAGGACAAGGTCAAGGTCAAAATGTCTACAAGTATGGTACCACTAGAAAGCTCTAATCATAAGGAAGTTACATACCAAATATGAACACCCTACCACTAAAAGCCTACCTTCCAGAGGCAAGGATAAAGTTTTTCAAAAATTGCCCTTAGGGCAAGGTCAAGGTCAAAATGTCTACAAATATGGTACCAGAAGAAAGCTCTCATCACAAGGAAGTCACATACCAAATATCAACTCCCACAAGCCAGATTAAAGTTTTGCTGACGCCGACGACGCCGACGCCTAGGGTATGACAATAGCTCTCCGGACATTCGTCCCAGCGAGCTAAAAATATCCCAGTAGCTATGCATACAAATTTCCCCGAAGACCCTTGATCCTCTCAAGATTTGTGGAGATATCCGGATGAGAGCTCGTATGGAACAGGTATTCAAGCCATCCAGACATTGTCACATCATCAAGTCAAGGTCATCCGACGAATTATTTATATTTCAAAATAATGATGTATTAGGCTTTATGACGTGACGCTTTCTGTACCGCGTGGTTTGAAAAGTGGTCTGGTAAATCCTGATACCAAAGCTTGGATATTGTGGATTTAACTTACCTTTATCCCTTCAGCTGATATTTTAAGGTATTCACTTGCATCATTTATATTTAACATTGCATTAATATTCTTATAGTTCACTTTCTCATAAGAAAATTTTCTTCCCTGTAAGAAAAAAAATTAATGATGAGCTTCATTTAAAAAATTTGTTCCTGCTCTTGACATCAAACTTTTGCTACCTATCTGTAACAACTTATGGTAAAAAGACAATTAATGGTAAAAATATATATTTAAAGTGACTAAATGTCAGTAATTAGGTTAGCATATTATATTATCTAATGAGTGTTTGTTTATATATAATGTTAGAAAATATATACCTGATAAAAACTAAGAGCTGTCTCTGAATGACAGCCTCCTTCTCATTGAACCCTGAATCAATGTGGCAAACATGAATCTAAATCTGAGTGGGCACACTACAAGTATGGACAAAATAATATACTTCCTCCTTTTTTCCAGAAAATGTACAAGTTGAATTAACTTCCCTTCAAACTTTTTTGATGTCCCTTTGACCAGCAACCATAATATTTTATGCATATCTTAATCTTTAGGTGGTACACTCACTCAACTGTGTAATATTCACCAAAATACAAACACCCATTTGAGAAGACAATTGTACTGACAAAGTACCTCCCTCCTTTTCCAGAAAATATTCAGAGTGCATTGAATAAGTATGTACTCCTAAAGGACACAATTGCATATCAAACATCAGGTTGCATGCATTGTCATGCTAGGTATACCCCCATTCATATCATTTTACACAATTTATTCTTATCATATCAAAATGGCTAAGTCCCCCCAAACCTCGAAGTTGATGTCATATTATAGGGTGACCAAAATCGCTTACGACATATTCCCCTAATATATATAGCCATTTACCAAATTTGAAATAAATTGGCCCAGCAAGAGCTGAGAAAAATGCGAAGAAAATTTTCAGTATGTTCAGTAAAGGGAAAATGACTATTTAGTCCCGTCAAAAAGGAAGTTGATATCATAGACTGTCCAAAATCACTTACGACACATATATTCACCATATATATAAAGTCAAATACCATATTTGAAATAAATTGGCCCTGCAGTAGCTGAGAAAAGTGCAACGAATTTCGGATGGAAGGACGGATGGACGGACAATGGTATTCCAATAAACCAACCACTCATGAGTGGAGGTACAATAAACAAGAGACTCTCAAGAGCCTGTATCGCTCACCTGGACCATGGTTGACATAGATAAAAGCCATTTCCAATAGGAAAAACAAAACATAAAATTTAGCAGAATACTTTTTTTTCTTAAATTACAGTATTCTTGTTTGGTTTCCATGGCAACCGAAAGATCCACCATCCATTACAAAATTAACCCAAAACAGAACACCATTCAAAAAAAAATTTGGGCAGGGGTTCCCCTTATAATCAAGGTAATACATATTGCTGAAATTAAAACATTCAGACCACAATTCAAATAAAAACTCAAAAATTTGGGCAGAGGTTCCTCTTAAAATCAATAAGGTCAATGTAAAAACAATGTTCCGGATGGTGGCCATCTTGGATGAGATACAGACCTGCCAGATACATTTTTTGGATGGGATCACCTAAGCACCATTTTGGGACCATTGTGGCTTAGTTTGGTTCTAATTGGACTAGTAGTTTCTGAGAAGAGGATCTTTGAATGTACATTCCATAGGGTTAAAACTATGTTCCCGCTGGCGGCCATCTTGGATGAGGTATGGTCCTGCCAGATACCTTTTTAGGAAGGGACCATGTAAGGGCCATTGTGACTAAGTTTGTCTGAGAAGATCAAGTTGAATGTCTTTTCCATAGGGTCCAATGTTAAAACTATGTTCCGCTGGCGGTCAACGTGGATGAGGTACAGACCTGCCGGATACCTTTTTTGGATGGGACTATCTAAGGATGATTGTGGCTTATTTTAGTTTTAATTGGACAAGTAGTTTCTGTGAAGAAGATCTTTGAATGTCTTTCCATAGGGTCCAATGTTAAAACTACGTTCCCCGCTGGCGGCCATCTTGGATTAGGTATGGACCTGCCGGATACCTTTTTCAGAAGGGACCATCTAAGGACCATTGTGACTAAGTTTGGTTATAATTGGACTGGTAGTTTCTGAGAAGAAGATCTTTGAATGTCTTTCCCATAGGGTCCAANGTTAAAACTATGTTCCCTGCTGGCTGCCATCTTGGATTAGGTATGGACCTGCCAGATACCTTTTTAAAAGGGGACCACCCAAGGACTATTGTGACCAAGTTTGGTTCCAATTGGCCCAGTGGTTTCAGGGGAGAAGATCTTTGAATGAAAAGTTTACGACGACGGACGGACGACAGACGCCAAGTGATGGCAAAAGCTCACCCTGGCATAGCCAGGTGAGCTAAAAAGGGTTACTCAGTACTACCAGTAAAAATACTAATGGTGCATTACATGATACCAAACCACGTTTCACAAAATTTCTAAGTTAAAAGGGGCATAACTCCAGAACTATGTGTACCACTGAACCCAAAATTACACTTGGCATGTGTTTTGTGGTAAACAACTTACATACTGAGTTTGAAGACAGTATGTTATTTCATTCACAAGTTATGAGTACAAAACCTTAATTTGCGTAATTTCAAAGTTTCAAGGGGCATAACTCCAGAACCCCTTAGACCTCTGAACCCAAAATCGAACTTGACCTGAGTTTTGTGGTAAACACCTTACATACCAAGTTTGAAAACAGTATGTTATTTCATTCACAAGTTATCAGTCGGAAACCCAAAAAATTCGCAAAATTTCAAAGTTTCAAGGGGCATAACTCAAGAACCCCTTGAGCCTCTAAATCTTAAATCAAACTTGACCTGAGTTCTCTAGTAAACAACTTACATACCAAATTTGAAGGCCTAATGTGTTATTTCGTTCACAAGTTATCAGTCGGAAACCCTAAAATTCGCAAATTTTCAAAGTTTCAAGGGGCATAACTCCAGAACCCCTTGAGCCTCTGAACCAATAATCAAGCTTGACCTGAGTTTTCTAGTAAACAACCTACATACCAAGTTTGAAGACCTTGTGTCATTTTGTTCACAAGTTATCAGTTGGAAACCCTAAAATTCGCAAAATTTCAAAGTTTCAAGGGGCATAACTCCAGAACCCCTTGGACCTCTGAACCCAAAATCATACTTGATTTGAGTTTTGTGGTAAACAACTTGCACACCTAGTTTGAAGACCTTGTGTTATTTTGTTCACAATTTATCAATCAGAAACCTTCGGAGGATGGACAGAAGGACAGACGGACACACGACTGAGGTATCACATAATACCTCGCCACTACGTGTGGCGGGGTATAAAAACTGCTTGCATAAAATTTAAGTGATTGCACATGCATGAATGAGGGGTCAGGGCCACCATTTGGAACGGAAGCAGTATGTACTCCTCAAGAAGCAATTAACCGCATGTCCAATGTCAAGTTGCTAGGACCACTGTTACAGGCTGCATAAACTGCGTGCAAAAAACTGAACTTGATAGTTCATGCACGACTAATAGGCCAGAGCCAATATCTGGATGTGGAATCGGGATATATTCAAGTGGCTAGGACTTAAGGTTCAGGCTGTACTAACTGCTTCCAAAAAACTTCAATTTGATCGTTTATGCATGACTGAGGGGTAAGGACCCTCATATGGGCATTAAATTGGTATTGCAGTAGTCCCCCTTTTGAGAGACCACCCTATTTGCAACATAAAATTGGCCTTACAAAAGGGGTGGTCTCTCAAAAGGAATAGGTCCAAAAATCTAAAGGCTGAATATAAGTATTTCATGTAAAACATTTCATTTTCTATTTCACTTAATGTATGTATGAAAGCATTCAACATGTCTTCTTATTTATCACATGCACATTTGACACATTATATCTATATTTATTTACATCTAACACAAATTTAAAACACATGTGCATTCATTAAAATACATGCATTAACCAGAAACCTATCAAAGTATTATGCATGGCCCTGAAATTTCATTCTCAACAACTTGTCTTTATCACATATTTAAGTGAGAGTTAATTAGTTCTCCTTTAAAGAATAAAATTTCTAATAATTACAGGTAATTATGTATCAAATCATTATATTTCTCTTTAACATACATGTAGGGCTTCTCACCTGCTAATTAAGTCAATTTAATTGATGGTTTAATTATTCCAGTAAGTTATTACAAAATGGCATTTAATTTTCATCAGTGTTTACAAAACAAAACATGGTCTTTATAGAGGGGTAATGTTCATATTTTTGACACAGAAAGGGTGGTCTCTGGTTGGGTTAGGGGTGGTCTTCCAAAAGGGGTCAATTTGTTCACAAAAGAGTTAATGCAAGAGAAATGTGGCCTCTAGAAAGGGGTGGTCTCTCAAATGAGTGGTCTTTCAAGAGGGGGACTACTGTATACTCTTTAAGACCCAACTGCATGTAAAATATCAAATGGCCAGGACTACTGATACAGGCGGTACTAACTACTTGCAAATCTTTAAGTGATAATTCATGCTTTACTGAAGGCCTGCACCATCTTGGCATGAAATCGGTCCCGAAATGTACTCTTAAGATTAGGGATGTCAACTCGGACAAAATTTAATACTCGAGTACTTGAAAGTTTTTCCGATTGAGTACTCGAGTACTCACTCAGAAAGAAGTTATATGATAATCCTGATAAAATATGCACTAATAAATGCATCACAGTTGCCTGAATTTTAGGCCAAAAAAATTAGGTTACAATAGATCTTTAAGAAGGTAAAATACTCCTTGGACATTGCAATATATATGTCCTATAGAAGTATTTTACCTTGTCTTGGCGCTATTTCACCCATTTTTTGTTATTTTTTACTTAAAATTCAAGCAACCGTGATTGCATTGTATGAATAAGAATACCCGTAATCATTTTTTTATACAATGGAAATTTGATTTTGTTTGTCTCAAGTTCATTTCAATAACATTTATTAATGATCAACAACAATGCAATCTTATAAACAAGCTTTAATTTTAATTGCTTAAAAATCAATACAGATCAATACGTTAATTGGAGAAAAACAAACATGATCATATAGAATTTATAAAGTTAATGACATGTGAAACACAAGAAGCCCGGCACTACATTGGATCTCAACGGGACAGGATTAAAAAGATGTAATCATTAAGCTTTACTTTTTGAGAAAGTCTATTTCTTTATTTTGTAACTAGGAGTCTCGCAAAAGTTCACATTTGACACATGTTCGAAATATTACCAAATGGTATATTTCGGTGGTGGCATTTGGAGACCTAATGGTTTAAATCTTAATCGCAACTGTGACGGCCTCCTTTTACATACTAATGATACTAGTAATGTGCCTTCTGAAAAGATAAAATTCGTATATGCCAGATATTAAAGTAAAAACCGAGTATTCGAGTCCCGATTTTACTAATCGATACTCGATACGTTCGAGCGATACTTGGGTACTCGAGTACTTGTTGACATCCCTACTTATGATGCAACTGCATGACAAATATCAAGTCGCTAGGACAACTAGTACAGGCTGCAGTCTCTCCCTATGTCTAAATTTTCTTGACTTTTCTTGAGAGAAAATATGACTGATACTTTTGTAGAAAAAGGTAAATAATTCCAAAAAATTCATTGTGCTTTAAATCATTACTGGTAAAAAATGATGTACTGTTTTTGGTATTGAAGTTGTAGTTTAACAAAATTATTTCCCAATGTCCCAATATACAAGTATTGGCCTCTAAATTTTTCTTGCATGATGCATGTTTTAACTTGTCAATGGCAATTTGAGGAATGTAATTTTTGAAGAATTTTAGTAAGAATTTCAAATAATAATCAAAGTCCCAAAGGGACTGGTGGATAAGGGTCTATGATGGCAATGATCAGTATCTAATCTATTGATATTTTATGTACACTGTCCAATAGTGTCCATGTATGATATGAATAATTGCCTGTCTATGTCTTGCATAATTACTCATTTTTTACTATGGGTCTAATTATAATGATGATATCAAAACCAAGAAAGGTAAAAAACCCATGTTTTGCTCATCAAAAAAATTAACATGCCTTTCTGACAGTCAGCAAGTATTTACTGGTGGCCATCTTCATTTGATCACACCAGCCAATCAATGGCAATCAAACCATTAGAGACAAATATTCAAAGAATTTTGATTTTATACCAGAAACCTATTACATATTATGGGTTCCCTGCTGTACACTCAACATAGACTAAACAATGACAGCACCATCTTGATCAAGTACAGTTTGAAATTTAATTCTAAAGAAGAGACGTGAATGAAAGGTTTGTGAATGCTGACAAGACGCAAAAGCTGACAAGACATGAGCAGCAATACCCTGCTCTTTATGGAGATAATAATTCGTCCAAGAAACACATGAAGACATGAAAACTATGATCTGTGCCAAGTCCTTTTTGCAACAATGCATCACAATTCGCGCTATGATATACATTCTCATGCAATAGAAGAGTTTCCAATTGGTGAATTTTCCCGGAAAATTTTGACGTCACAATATAGATTTTTGGACGTCACAATGTTACGTGACGCAATTTACTCATTCATAAAATGAAATTGGAAATTCGTCTATTGAAAAATGACTGTTATGCATTGTAAATACTCAAATGACATTATTCCAAGTTTTGTTTGACCGAACTCTGTTCAATGGCAATTTAACACGCAACACCCCGAACTGAACATTGTTGGACGAACAGCAATCAACAGATCAACACCCCTGCCTGATCCTATTTCAAATTTAGTCAATTCCAACCCCGATCGTTGCAAAATATCGTCTGTTTCGGAATATGCACCTTGACAACTGTTTCCAGGTAATACTTTGCTGAAATCAAAGCCACATAGCATACTGTCCTGTACTACCAAAGACCAACCCAAATATCACTGAATAACCACTAATAGATACTGAGAAACTGGATATTCTCTCTTGACCATGAATCTGCGGTCAACAACAAAAGCCATATAGAAGTGGCTGTCATATGTAGTATCCAAAACAAGTGTGGACCCAAATTGATGTCTCGCCCGTCCCTGCTTGATGGCAAAATTGATGTGAAAACTCAAACTGCCTAAATCAGAAAACTTAACATGTTCACTAGACTGTGAAATTAGATTAACTGACAAAAGCAATATAGCAGACTGTCACATATCACCCAAAACCAAAATTCCAAATATAAATGACCTACCACTGATAGATACTGAAAAACCAAAAATGTTCACCAGACCATGAAAATGAGGTCAAGGACTAAAGATAATAAGCAGGCTGTCATCTTCCATATCAGACAAACCCACATGCCAAATATTATTGAACTTACATTAATAGATACTAGGAAACTTAACATGATCACTGGACCATCAAATTGAGGTCACAGACAAAAGCCATATAGCAGACTGTCATGTACTATGCAAAACCAACATATACACCAAATATCATTGATCTACCACTTATAGTTAATGAGAAAATGACCTAATCACAAAAACCTAATATGCTCACTAGACCATGAAATTGAGGTCAAGGAAAAAAGCCATATGACAGACTGTCATGAACTACCTAAGACCAACCTACATACCATGTATCATTGATTTCCCACTTATAGTTACTGAGAAACTAAACTGAAAACAAAACTTGACATGTTCATTGGACCATGAAATTGAGGTCACAGACAAAGGCCATATAGCAGACTCCCATGTACTACTCAAAACCGACCTTTATACCAAATATCATTCACCTACCACTTATAGTTACTGAGAAAATGACCTAATCACAAAAACTTAACATGCTCACTGGACCATGAATTTGAGGTCACAGACTGAAGCCATATGCCTGACTGACATGTACTATCCAAGACTTCCCTACATACCATATATCATTGACCTACTACTAATAGTTGTTGAGAAATGGACTTAATCAGAGAAACTTAACATGGTCACTAGACCATGAAATTGAGGTCAAGGACAAAAGTCATATGCCAGACTGACATGTACTACTCAAGACCAACCTATATGCTAAATATCATTGACCTACCACTTACAGTTATTGAGATATGGATCTAATCAGAGAAACTTAACGTGGTCACTAGACCGTGAAATTGAGGTCAAGGACAAAAGTCATATGCCAGACTGACATGTACTACTCAAGACCAACCTATATACCAAATATCATTGACCTACCACTTACAGTTATTGAGATATGGATCTTATCAGAGAAACTTGATGTGGTCACTAGACCGTGAAATTGAGGTCAAGGACAAAAGTCATATGCCAGACTGACATGTATCACTCAAGACCAACCAATATACCAAATATCATTGACCTACCACTTACAGTTATTGAGATATGGATCTAATCAGAGAAACTTAACGTGGTCACTAGACCGTGAAATTGAGGTCAAGGACAAAAGTCATATGCCAGACTGACATGTACTTCTCAAGACCAACCAATATACCAAATATCATTGACCTACCACTTAATGACTTACAGTTATTGAGATATGGATCTAATCAGAAAAACTTAACGTGGTCACTAGACAGTGAAATTAAGGTCAAGTACAAAAGTCATATGCCAGACTGACATGTACTACTCAAGACCAACCTATATACCAAATATCATTAACCTACCACTTACAGTTATTGAGATATTGCCCTAATCAGAGAAACTTAACGTGGTCATTGGACCGTGCAATAGAGGTCAAGGTCACATGATTTTATGTCCGTCAGGTAGCACTTGATTAGTACTACCACTGGACTGGGCCACATATGATGTTCCTACATCAAAGGGTTTTCAAAATATCCTGTATATAGTAAAAGTTAATGCCGTCGCCGTCATACTTTGCACGCCTATGTCTCGTCGCGGGCGAGACAACAAACCTACCAAATATCATTGACCTACCACTGTTAGAAAATGAGAAAATTAACATGCTGAGACTAGACCATGAAATTGAGGTTACAGACAACAAAAAAAATGATGGGTGTTCCATGGAACACTTGAGTCACCTGCACCTTAAAAGAGCCATTTTTGGCTCAGTTAACTTCTACAATCTAAAATCAAAATTCTAAGTATTAGTTGTATTCTGGATCAGGAGAAAAAACATTTCCTGTAAATTTGTTTAGAATGTGAATTATAATTTTGAAGGTCTTGCAGATAAGCAAACCAAATTAACATTTGAGCTATTTTTGCTCAGTGAAGCTCTAAAATCTGTAAAACTGATTTTTAGTATCAGGTGAACAACATATCCTGCAAGTTTGGTTGGAATATGACCTATAGTTCTTAAGGAGTTCAAGATTATCCAATTGAATAAACTGAAAAATGTGTTATGAAAATTTGTACCATTGACCATATTTGTTGAAAATTTTCCAAGTCGGTAAACAGGAAGTAGATGTCAAACAGAAATGAATTCGATAAGCACAATATGGAACCCCATACTAAAGTCATATACAAAATTTCAAGTGGCTGTGATTTACATTAACTGAGAAAAGTGTTACAAAAATTTGCACCATTGACAGTATTTGTTGAAAACACTCCCAAGTTGGTAAACAGGAAGCAGATGTCAAACAGACCTGAATTTGATGAGCGTGATACAAGAACCCATATTGAGGTCATATACAAAATTTCAAGTGGCTGTCTTTTATAGTTGCTGAGAAAAGTGTAACGAAAATTTTGACCATTGAAGGTACTTGTCGAAAATATTCCGAGTCAGTAAACAGGAAGTAGATGTCCGACAGACCTGAATTCGATATGCACAATAGGGAACCCCATAGTGAAGTCACATACAAAATATCAAGTGGCTGAGATTTGTAGTTGCTGAGGAAACTGTTACGAAAAAGTTGGACAGACAACAACAACAATGCCAACGATGACGCAAGACCAATAAAATGATCCCTATATGTCGCACCACACTAAGTGTGCAGGTGACACAAACATAGGTAATCAATGATTACAAAGTTCGCCTAGTTATGGCACATTGTCGCAGCAACCAAATTTTGCCTGGATGCCGACATACTATCAAATTGCATGCATATGCAAGGTTACCTGAACCAACAATGTACAGTTACTGAGCTATCAACTCAGATGTATACATTAATTTAAGTCTTCATGCGTAAAATGTAGGTTTAAGTAACCTAATTTTGTCTGAATGCTGAGCTACCATCACAGATGCATACAAGATGATCCTACCATGTACAATACCTGAGATCTGATCCCTGACATGAACTTGAATGTAAGTCACTAAAGCAGAAAATGTAGGTCAAAGTGACCCAATTTTGCCTGGATGCTGACCTACCATCAGAGATGCATGCATGTGCAAGGTTAGACGATCCTACCATGTACAGTGGCTGAGATATAAACTCGGATGTAACTTTGAATGTAAGTCAGTCAAGTGGAAAATGTAGGTCAAAGTGACCTAATTTTGCCTTAATGCTGATCTACCACCAGACATGCATGCATGTGCAAAGTTAGATGATCCTACCATGTACAGTGACCGAGATCTGAACTCAGACATAAACTCAAATGTAAGTCACTCAAGCGGAAAATGTAGGTCAAAGTGACCTAATTTTGCCTCAATGCTGACCTACTATCAAAAATGCATGCATATGCCAGGTTAGTTGATCCTACTATGTACAGTGACCGAGATCTGAACTCGGATGTAAACTTGAATGTAATTCAGTCAAGCGGAAAATGTAGGTCAATGTGACCTAATTTTGACTGGATGCTGACCTACCATCAGAGATGCATGCATGTGCAAGGTTAAATGATCCTACCATGTACAGTGACGGAGATCTGAACTCGGACATAAACTTGAATGTAAGTCAGTCAAGCGGAAAGTGTAGGTCAAAGTGACCTAATTTTGCCTAGATGCTAACCTACCATCAGAGATGCATGCACATGCACAGTTAGATGATCATACTATGTATAGTTAATGAGATATGAACTTGGATGTAAATTTAAATGCAAGCCACTCAAGCCGAAAATATAAGTCAGAGAGACCTAATTTTCTTTGAGGCTGTGAGAGATAGGCCAAGATACCTGCATGCAAAGTTTGATAACCCTACCCTGCATAGTTACCAAGATATTTACCCAATTGCGGATGCGGAGGTGGATGCGGATCCCATGGGTATTCCAATAGCCCCCCTCAACTTCGCAAACTAAAAACATAGGTAATCAACGATTACAAAGTTCGCCTTGTTGTGGCATATGGTCACAATAATATAACTTTGCCTTGATACTGCTCAATATGAGAGATTGATGCATATCTAAGTTTACATTAACATGTAACATACAGTAACTGAAAATTGAACTATTATGTTATAATCATGTACCTGAGATATGAACTTGGATGTAAACTTGAATGTAAGTCAATCATGTAGAAAATGTAGGTCAAAGTGACCTTATTTTGCCTGGATGCTTACCTACCGCCAAAGATGCATGCACATGCAAGGTAAGACGATCCTACCATGTACAGTACCTGAGATATGAACTTTGATGTAAACTTGAATGTAAGTCAATCAAGAGGAAAATGTAGGTCAAGGTGACCTAATTTTGCCTGGATGCTAACCTACCACCAAAGATGCATGCACATGCAAGGTTAGATGACCCTAGCGCATACAGTACCCGAGATATATACTCTGACGTAAACTTGAATGTAAGTCAATCAAGTGGAAAATGTAGGTCAAAGTGACCTAATTTTGCCTGGATGCTGACCTACCGCCAAAGATGCATGCACATGCAAGGTTAGATGATCCTACCATGCACAGAACCTGAGGTATGAACTTGGACCTTAAATTAAATGTAATGCGATCAAGCATGAAATATAGGTCAGAGAGACCTATTTTTCCTGAGAGCTGTGAGACATTCCAAGATACACCTGCACACAAAGTTTGATGACCCTACCCTTTATAGTTCCAAAGATATATACCCAAATGTGGACGCCGACGCAGACGCGGACGTGGACGCCGAGGGTACTCCAATAGTCCCCCTCAACTTCGTTGAGACGAACTAAACACATAGAAAACTGTCATGTACTAAATGACACCAACTTATACAAACAAAATATTATTGACTTATCAAAAAAAGTTACTGAGAAACTGACCCAATCAGAAAAACTTCACATACCCACTAGACCATAAAATTGAGGTCAATTACAAAAGCCATATTGCAGACTGTCATATGCTACCAAAGAACAATCCACATACCAAATAGCATTTACCTACCAAGTAATCACAAAAACTTAACACACTCACTGGACTGTAAAATTGAAGTCAAGGACCAAGACATATGACTGACTGACATGGACTACCAAAACCAACCTACATACCAAATATCATAGACCTACCACTTGTAGTTGCTGAGAAACTGATTTAATCACAAAAACTTAACATGCTCAATGGGCCGTAAAATTGAGGTCAGGGTGAAAAGCCATATGACAGACTATAATATAGGACCCAAGACCAATCTCTGTACCAAATATCATTGACCTGCTACCGATAGTAACCAATAGTAAACTAATCTCAAAAACTTAACATGTTCACTAGACCATGAAATTGAGGTGAAGGACCAAAGCTATATGACACACTGTTAATATAGGAACCAAGACCAACCAACATACCAAATATCATTGACCTACTAATAGTTACTGAGAAACTGAAAAAATCACAAAAACTTAATATGTTTACTGGACTGTGAAATTAAAGTGAAGGATCAAAGCCATATGATGCACTGTCATGTACTACATGACAGCAACCCATATACCATACATCATTGACCTACCACTAATTGTTACTGAGAAACTGACCTAATCACAAAAACTTAACATGCTCACTAGACCGTAAAATTTAAGTAAAAGACCAAAAGCCATATGACAGACTGTCATGTACTACCCAAGACCAACCTACATACCTTTAATTGACCTACCACTAACAGTTCCCCAGAAACTTAAGTAATCAGAAACTAAAGCTGCCGCCGAATGGCAACCAATTATGCCCCCGCTCACTGAACCCTGAATCAATATGGCAAGTGCAAATTTAAGCCTGTGTTAACACAGTACGAGTATGGACACAATGATATGCCTCCCCTTTTTCCAAAATATATAAAAGGGAAGTTCTGAGCCCGAAAACCAATTCTATGGGCATTTTTTTTGGGTGCTAGGCAATCTTCCTGTAAAGTTTCATCTATTTTGAGGCAGTTTGAATTTTCCCACCTTTTCCCAGTTTCCATAGCAACGGCAGCCATTTTGAAAATTCTGAGACCCAAAATCATTTCTATGGGTGCTAGACATCCTTCTTGTAAAGTTTCATCAAATTTGAGGCACTTATAATTTTTCTGCCTTTTTTCAGTTTCCATGGCAACCTGGCCATTTTGAATATTCCAAAAGATGTGTGTGCACATCTACTTATTGTAAGTTAGATTCCTTTGAAGTAGTTTGAATTTGTTTGCAAACTTTCTAAAAAACATGAACAGTTGTGTTTTTCATTCGTACGGACGCACTGACGAACGAACAGACGAACGGATGGATGGACAAGGGTAAAACAATATGCCCCCATGCAACTTTTCGTCGCGGGGGCATAAAAATTTACATGCTCACTGGACCATGAAATTGAGGTCACAGACAAAAGCCATATAGCAGACAGTTGTGTACTACCCAAGACCAACCTACATACCAAATATCATTAACCTACCAATTATTGTTACTGAGAAACTGAACTAATCATGAAAACTTAACATGCTCACAGGACTGTGAAACTGAGGTCACAGACAAAAGCCAAATGGCAGGCAGTCTTGTATTATACAATTAATGACTTTTGATGAGGTTAATACCACAATTTAACAACCCAAGAGATGTGATTATTACCGAGGCCGTTTACGGCCGAGGTAATTATCGGATCTCGAGGGTTGTTAAATTGTGGTTTTAACCGAAATCGAAAGTCATTAATTGTTTTATTATATGAATAGTTGTTTACCGTTTTACGTTTTAATTTTGCTTTTCCTTCTTTCAACAGTTTTGTCTTGACGCTGTTTCTACTTTGGACGAAATTGATTTTCCCTGTTACTATATATGGTCACACACTGAAGTGTTAAAAAGTGATGTTAACCTCACGTGCTAAATTGCGCGGTGATCACCGCATTAAAAACTAGGATTTTCCCTGTTACTATTTATGGGTACACGCTGAGGTGTTTAACAGTGATGTTAACTGCGCGGTGATCATCACATTTTGAAAGGGAAAGCGAAGTACTGATTTATCCAATCAGAATCTTGTATATTTATAGTCATATAATAATACCCAAGATCAACCTACATACCAATATCATTGACCTACCACTTATAGTAATGGCGAAAATGACCTAATCACAAAAACTTAACATGAAAGTCTTGCTTTTTGACATGAATACACAAGTAATATTGTGCCAAACTTTGGTGATACAACTCTTTATTAGGTAGTATTCTTGCTGCATTTCAAAAAAAAACACCTAGATAATACTTTTACTACAACATTTACTATTTACAATTGTATAATATTTTTTTTACTAACAAAGTTTATACATACCTCAGGAATAACTGGAAAAAAAAAGTTTAAAAAAAGTTACTGTTAAAAACATATTAACATGAGTGACATACATATATTTCCTTTCAAAGTTCCTATCAAAATTTTTGCTATCAATCTGTGTTTATCATAATTTTAACCAAGGTTTATTCAGGTATTCTTTTTTATACTTCGGTGACCATTTTTCTCGTGAATGTGTATTAATTGTGTCAAATTTAATTTCTATTTGCTTGAGATTATAAGATATAGTGCCATCTATTTTCCTATTTTTGAAACCTGCTTCCAGTAACCAAAATAAAAACTAATCACCTTGATAATTAAAAATGTTGTTAGGATATTATTTTTTAGGAAAACGTTAAATAATCAGGCAGAATAAAAAAAAATCTGTGTTTCCGGTAACCAGACAGACCCTAGATTTTTGGGGCTAAAAATGCCTACCCTAAATTTTTTTGGGGCAATTTTCAAAGAAGCACTGTTAAAGTTCAGAAGTTACTCTCTATATAGCTATGTAAAAAGTTTTGGAAAAATTTTAAAAAATGCCTACCTAGCGACCCTTACTTTGAAGAGTATGTTACCGGAAACATGGGTATTTTTTTAGGCCTCACCTTAAAGTAACCCTGTGGCAGTTCCCCACTAATGAAGTAAAGTAATCACAAGTCTTTGAGAAGTTCAAGCATTGCTGATTCTGACATTCAATCGGATTAGTCAGGTGAATTATAACAGTAATTAGTGAAATGGGACAACCATCAAAGGCCAGAATTCAGAATATGGGCGCATTACATTTGGGCAAAATAAGCGTGACAATGTCACGTTTGGGCAAACAAGTGAAGCGCCTAAAAGATGTCTCGCCCGTCCCTTCTGGCCTCTAAATTGATGTGAAATCTAAGTGAACTAATCAGAAAAGTGAACATGCTCACTAGACTGTGAAATTGAGGTTAAGGACAAAAGTCAATTGCCAGACTGACATGTACTACCAAGACCAACCTACATACCAAATATTATCAACCTACCACTTCTAGTTCATAATTATTATTTTTTGTTACCTGAGTCTCCCATATATTATAACTAGATGTTGTTGGAAACGACAGCTATCCCCGCACTCCCTGTTTGACACAGAAAACAGTTGTTTTACACCCTTGGCATATTTTTTTCACTATATTTTAAATCTACCTATTGATAGTCATTATTGTTACTAAAAAAATTCTAGGATATATGGTTGCTAAGTAGAATTCCAAAAATAAGTGGTCTTTGAGACTTTCAGGAAATTTACCAAAATTGGAATCAAATATTTTTTGAATTAATATAAGAAAGATAACAGGAAACACCTACAATGGCCGTAAACCACAATCACATGGCACAATCCACCAGGGAACCGCACGAGAAAAACAATAAAATGACAAAAGACAAACATGGACAACGATAGGAACTTCCAATTTATAAAAATGTTCGTCTTAAGCTACACAAACATTTTAAGTATGGTTGCTAGGTAGAATTCCAAAAAATAAGTGGTCTTTGAGACTTTCAGGAAATTTACCAAAATTGGAATCAAATATTTTTGAAATCCAATTTATAAAAATGTTCGTCCTTAGCTAGAGAAACATTTTAAGTATGGTTGCTAGGTAGAATTTCAAAAAATAAGTGGTCTTTGAGACTTTAAGGAAATTTACCAAAATTGTAATCAAATATTTTTGAAATCCAATTGATGAAAATGTTCGTCCTAAACTACACAAACATTTTAAGTACGGTTGCTAGGTAGCATTCCAAAAAATAAGTGGTCTTTAAGACTTTCAGGAAATTTACCAAAATTGGAACCGCCTTTAAGCAGANAAACTTAACGTGGCCACTAGACCGTGAAATTGAGGTCAAAGTCACATGACGTTATGTCCGTCAGGTAGCACTTAATTAGTACTACCACTGGACCAAATATGATGTTCCTACATCAAAGGGTTTTCAAAATATCCTGTATTTAGTAAAAGTTAACGCCGTCGCCGTCGTCATACTTTGCACGCATATGTCTCGTTTTCGCGACTTTTGTAGCGGGCGAGACAATAAAATAGTAATGTTTAGGCAAATCATAAATTATTATTTTTTGTTACCTGAGTCTCCCATATATTATAACTAGATGTTGTTGGAAACGACAGCTATCCCCGCACTCCCTGTTTGACACAGAAAACAGTTGTTTTACACCCTTGGCATATTTTTTTCACTTTATTTTAAATCTACCTATTGATAGTCATTATTGTTACTAAAAAAATTCTAGGATATATGGTTGCTAAGTAGAATTCCAAAAATAAGTGGTCTTTGAGACTTTCAGGAAATTTACCAAGATTGGAATCAAATATTTTTGAAATCCAGTTGATGAAAATATTTTTCCTAAACTAAATAAACAATTTAAGTACAGTTGCTAGGTAGAATTCCGAAAAATAAGTGGTCTTTGAGACTTTCAGGAAATTTACCAAAATTGGAATCAAATATTTTTGAAATCCAATTATGAAAATGTTCGTCCTAAACTACACAAACATTTTAAGTATGGTTGCTAGGTAGAATTCCCCTAAATAAGTGGTCTTTGAGACTTTCAGGAAATTTACCAAAATTGGAATCAAATATTTTTTGAATTAATATAAGAAAGATAACAGGAAACACCTACAATGGCCGTAAACCACAATCACATGCCACAATCCACCAGGGAACCGCACGAGAAAAACAATAAAATGACAAAAGACAAACATGGACAACGATAGGAACTTCAAATTTATAAAAATGTTTGTCTTAAGCTACACAAACATTTTAAGTATGGTTGCTAGGTAGAATTCCAAAAAATAAGTGGTCTTTGAGACTTTCAGGAAATTTACCAAAATTGGAATCTAATATTTTTGAAATCCAATTTATAAAAATGTTCGTCCTTAGCTAGACAAACATTTTAAGTATGGTTGCTAGGTAGAATTTCAAAAAATAACTGGTCTTTGGGACTTTCAGGAAATTTTCCAAAATTGGAATCAAATATTTTTGAAATCCAATTTATAAAAATGGTTGTCCTAAGCTACACAAACATTTTAAGTACGGTTGCTAGGTAGCATTCCAAAAAATAAGTGGTCTTTGAGACTTTCAGGAAATTTACCAAAATTGGAA
>MJUU01035988.1:199554-216047 GCA_002080025.1 Modiolus philippinarum
TAAATCCATAAATGTAGGAGGAGTTTGTGTCACATGCCACATGTGTAAAAATTGACATCATGGGGCTTCTTGTTTGCACCAAGACCAATATCCAAAATCCGAAAGCTTATTGCTCATCTGCAGACTATATGCAACAATTCTTTAACAAAATTAAATCCCTAAATCCAGAAATGTAGGAGGAGTTTGAGTCACCAGAAAAGTGTGACGGACGGATGGACAGACGGAGGGTATAACATTATCCCTGAACTTTCTTGGAAAGTGCGGGGATAATTAGAGGTAGGAATAGGTTAATTAAAGAAGGTATGGTGACCCCTAGATCTGGAGATGGGATGTTGTCTCCTTGAAATTTATCCCATTTCCTTTCTTTTTCATATTGAATTTTTTACATTTTCTGACATATCTGATATTTTTATGAATGGTACATTAAATGCTGTCCTATATATTTTAAACGACAATATTTATTTTCATCGATTTTATAATTAAACTAGATGTTGTCGGAAACAACAGCTATCCCCGCACTCCCTGTTTGACACAGAAAACAATTATTATACACCCTGGGCATAATTTTTTTCGTTATTTTTTAAATCTATCTATTGATAGTCATTATTGTTACTAAAAGAATTATAGGATATATGGTTGCTAAGTAGAATTCAAAAAAATAAGTGGTCTTTGAGACTTTCAGGAAATTTACTAAAATTGGAATCAAATATTTTTGAAATCCAATTTATGAAAATGTTCATCCTAAACTACACAAACATTTTAAGTATGGTTGCTAGGTAGAATCACAAAAAATAAGTGGTCTTTAAGACTTTCAGGAAATTTACCAAAATTGGAACCGCCTTTCAGAATCTTAAGTTTTCAGAATTTTGTTTTTTACCAAACACTTGTCAGAATATAAGTAATATGCCAAAAAAAAAAAATATGTGTCTTTGACATTTTCAGGCAATTTACCAAACTTGGAACCGGATTCAAAATTCCAAAAGCTTATTGCAAATCTATAGACTATATGCAACAATTCTGCATAAAGATTTGATCCCTTAATCCAAAAATGTAGGAGGAGTTTGCGTCACATGCCACATGTGTCTAATCCACATCTTTGGGTCTTTGTTATAGTTGACATCATGGGGCCTCTTGTTTGCACCAAGACCAATATCAAAAATCCGAAAGCTTATTGCGCATCTACAGACTATATGCAACAATTCTATAACAAAATTAAATCCCTAAATCCATAAATGTAGGAGGAGTTTGTGTCACATGCCACATGTGTAAAAATTGACATCAAGGGGCCTCTTGTTTGCACCAAGACCAATATCCAAAATCCGAAACCTTATTGCGCATCTGCAGACTATATGCAACAATTCTACAATAAAATTAAATCCCTAAATCCAAAAATGTAGGAGGATTTTGAGTCACAAGAAAAGTGTGACGGACGGATGGACAGACAGACGGACGGAGGGTATTACATTATCCCCGAACTTTCTTCGAAAGTGCAGGGATAATTACAATCCACAACTTGTATCAAAATACAAGCTATTGAAAAGAGGATGCTAGAAATCAGAAAACAAAAAGAACTGGTTGAATATTTGATGGACACATGGACAAGCGACGAAAGGCAGGAAACTGCACTAGAAAATAATTTGTTAAAGGTGTTAGCTTCAGGTACAGAGCCAAATCGGATATATTTTAACTTCCATATGATGATGATGCTACCTTCTTCACATGTATATAGTTTTATAGTTTGGGTGATATCAGTCAGATTTATAGAGTTTTTAAGTCAGATTTTAGTGCTTTTAATTGGATGGTTGAACTTAAAAAATGTGTAGTATATTTGTCAAGACTTATCCTGCTCAAAATCCTACTTCCTCCTCCCCTGGTGTGCAGGGGGCAGACGGTATCTGGCAAACGGAAAAGGTATTGAAGTGAAAAATATATAACATTACATTTTTATCATATATTTCAGCTTCTTGTTATTATCTTATGAAAAGATAGTTTTTGTCCAAACGTTAAATTTTTCCATAAATGAGAATAGCTCAGGTTGGAGAATTTTTTTTGCCAAAATGTAACATTTTAATTTGCCCAAATATACCGGTATACACTTTTTTGCCCATATGTAATGCAGATTTGCCAAAATGTAAAACGCCGTCGCAAACACAGTGGCTGGTATACTCAGTTTGTTTTACTACAGATTTTTAGAGGAAAAAGATGGGACTTAATTTTTCGGCCGGAATAGACAGGAATCTGGTTTAGGCAGGGGCAGGTTTAATCAGGTTATACTGTATTTGTTTCCAGGATACATCATTTCTCCATGTCAAAATTTTTATCTAAAGCTTTATTTTATTTTTAAGCTGCAAATATTTTAATCCCATATTTACTAGAATACTGACAAAGTCAGAAAGGGCCCCGCCTCCTTTGTGTGTCCCAAAATCCTGTTTGAGGAATTTCATGGAAATCATGAACAATTTTTGGGGAAAAACATAAATTACAAAATCTTAAGTAAATTTTTAGTAAATTTAGTTTCTACATATGGCTGCTATGACAACTTATGTCTTCTCTGTTCAGATAAATCAAAACATTGAAAATAATATATGAACGTCATTTAAGTTATCCTACGACAGAGCTTATTCTCAAAATGTGAATTTTTTTCATATAAAAACTAAGTTTTTCCCCCAAAAATGTTTTATAATTCTCCTCAAAATCATAAGGGACCTTCTTTTGATCAAGTCCAACACTGTGCCTTAAACTTATAAAAACCTGTGAAGTCATTTCAAGTTATCATACAACATAGAGCTTATTTTCAAAATATGCACTTTTTCATATAAAAACAAATTTTTTCCCCCAAAATTGTTTCCCGATTTCCTCAAAAACGAAAGGGAGCTTCCTTTTGGTCAAGTTCAACTTTGAGTAAAAAAATCATAAAAATCGGTGAAGGCAATCTTGAGTTATGGTACGACATAGAAAACGCTGACGGACGGACGGACAGGCTGATTACTATAGGGCGCCGCCATTTCATGGCGGGGCCCTAATAAAAAAATGTATGGATTTGAAAATTTACCCTTTACCAGGCGTTCCGTCTTGAACGATATTTCAACAGCATTTCTTTTTGCTTATTATGTATATTTGACATTATTTTTCTTTAATATGTGATACATATGAAAAGAAAGGATATAGGGTCAATGTCATGATTATATTGTTCTTATTTGCTCAGCTTTGAAAAAAAAAAGATTAATCAACTAAAGGGTGTGCATTAGGTGTGTTCGAATAGTTTACACATGAAAAAGCGGAAATGAACTTGTTGTGTAAAGAAGGGGTCCAGCTCTATGATTAGCACAAACTAAAAACGGCAAAGCGTTCTAAACTGAAAATAGCTACTTCTTACAAAATATGTGTCCTCACATTTATTGATTACCGCAGAAAACTTTAAATTTTCTAAAATCATGAAACATCAAAAAGGTTATAGTGCTTCATTGTAAATTGCTAAATTTTGAGTGAGAAATTGTTGACAAAACATAATCCAAATGAAATTGAATCATTTCAAATCTTTCTTGCATACTTCCTTAATTGCAACCAGCTATTAAATCAAATATCCCAGATGGACCAAAATATATAATGGTGAATGAAAGGATATATAAGACTAACTGCGGGCTAGAAAATTTTTTAAAAAGTTTTTTTTTTTCTCAAAACAATATTCATATTGATCTTGTTCTTTCAATGTCACACAAAATACAATACTGGAACATCATTTATTTTGGACATATGGTAATCATAGTTATATATGTCAAGCAGTTCTGCAACTAAACAATATATCAGTACTTTGATTTGGATATACCATATAGCAGGTAATTTTCGTGGTTGCCAAATTTCAGGATTTGTTCCAGGAAGAAGGGTATTTAATTTTAACCATCATCAATTTTGTGAATGGAAAATTGTGTAAGGGAAAGAGATGTATAAAGATTAGTGACTGTAATTTCATGAGTTTCTATTTTCACGCTTACAGAAATTTCGCGAATATAGAGAAAATTAGAACCTTACGAAAATTACCCGCTATATGGCATGAGGATATGTTGGGCTAAGGCACAAAAAATGTTAAAGGATGATCAGTCAGGTCTTCTTCAACTTAAATCATTGCTAAAAATTTGCATGAGAAAATTATATTTTGTCAAGTATATGAATTCAAGGATTTGGGACATAAATGAGAACTGGTACACTGCAAATAAAAACTGAATTCACAGTGACTATTTTTTAATTGACCAAAAACACATATCACCTTCAGCAATACATAAAACATTAACAATTATCCTTTTTCCCATTGCTAATTAATAAAGTGTCCCCCACTGTCTTAAGAATGTATGAATTTTTTCTCTAATAAAAAAAATTTCTTCGGTGATTAACAATAACTATAAGTACAGTATAAGTCACAATGTAACTGGGATTTATTACAGATAATTTTAACTTAAACATTTTTCAAAAACTTCCTCAACCATAAAAATTTATTAAACAGGACTCATGGTGACTTCAAGGTGAAACAACAAAAAAGACATAATTATTCGAGGGTAGGAATGGGGGTATCCTCATGACGGTTAACGGTAATTAATTAGGCCAAATGACGTTAACGGTTATTTTTATGCCTTTACGATAAATTTGCCTGATATTTCTAAAAAAATCTGTTCTGACGAATAACGATATTTTTTCCTCCAAATAACTATAACGGTACGAAATTCAAATAATTTTACGAATCACGCTAATATATTTTTTGACGATTAACGGTAAAATTTTGATCCATTTGACGTTAACGATAGCCGAAAAGGGGCGTTTGACGGTTAATGATAAGGGACATTCATACCCTCTTATTCCACTGCTTCACTAGTTTTAACAAACATGTAAAGATTTGTCTCATGTGCGATAATTCATATCCTTTCATTGTTTATTTTGCTGTACCACATTTACTTATTTTGCATTGAATTTCACATGCCATATACCTACATAAATTATCTAAACACCATGTTGCACAGAACCTGACCTCTATTTTTGGGTAGGTCACAGGCTTAGTGTCTTGTTCTAGGACCACCAGTGGATTCTGTGGTAAACCTTTGATTACATTCTCAATTGTTCTTTTGTTTTCACCTGCAATAAGAAAAAGCATGTTTTGCACTTACTTTTATGTATGCAGTTAATAATGACATTATTTCTTTATTTGAAGTCACATGATACTCCTTAAATAAGTATTATAGTGATAATTCAGTAGTTGGTGCAATATGTTTTCCATTTAGTCAATTCAGATTTATGGTTTCAAAGAATTCCTCAAAAGCTTGATTTATGGATTCCTGACAAAACCATGGCAGAGCATTGCATAAGCATTGCAGTCTGAAAAATGGAAGATTTAAACACTTAGAGGATGACATTTTTACATCTTAAATATTTTTTTTGTGCAAGTAGGCTCCATAGATATGGCACTAAATTGTTTTATTGAAAATTTGATAAAATTTGCTACTTTCATAAAGTTTTTATTATAAATTAATTTGGCTGCATGCTTTGACCAGAATGAAATTTAGCAGAAGATTAAGATTTGGTAAAAGAAAACTTGCCAGCAGCACTTCATTCAGGTCAAAGATTGCGGCCAATGTTTGCCAGATTCAATTGTTCTGGGGTGGTATCCAGAAAATGGCAATTATTGACTATTTTCCGGAAAATGGTTAATTATTCTCCAGTTTGTATGTGAGTTTTTTTTTGTTTTTTTTTATTTGTTTTTGCAGTCAGGCTTTTGCATACACCCCTACATCACCACCTGACTAGGGTGTAATGGGGTTTTTAAATTCTGAACATGTAATGCGTTGACTGTTATATGTGTTTTTTTGTTTTTTCACCATTGATATCAATAAACATAATATTATTTCCCAAAAATTTCACACTATCATCCTTCTACACTCTCACATGCTTTGACCACTCATTCTTCATAAGGTATATACTGATAATATTATGAGAAAAAAAATTACAAATAATCAAAATCCATACTGTTTGGCAATCTCCATTAGGTGACAGAGGAAAGAAAAATAAATACATGTGTATATTAATTTACAGATTCAAGGAAATATCACATGAACAGGGGTCCAGAATGTTTCAGTTTTATGAACATTTTTATTCTCAGTCCCAATAAATATTTCTAAGGACATATATTTTTTTTATTTTAAATTCAACATCTCTAAGATCAGGCATTTTTTCATCCAATTTGCATTTGAAAAGATATTTTTTAGCAATTATTAGTAATAAATTTAAGAGAGGAGTTTCCTCTGTGAAACCAAGACGTACTTGTAATCTGTCCTGCATAACATTTGGATAGAATCTTTTTAAGCAAATAAAAAATTGAGCCCAAAAATTAGTTACAACTGAGCAATCGTAAAATAAATGTTCAATTGTTTCTATGCAAGTCTTACAAAAAGTACATGTATTCGAGTCTTTGATATGTATCTTGTATAAGTAACTGTTTGTTGGAATAATGCGATGTAATAATTTATATTGAAAAGTTCTTAATTATGGATTAGGACAACAGCTTCTTAAAATAATAAAATATTTATTCAAGCCGTCTAACTCGCAGTTTAATGCTTCTTACCTTTTGGCAACTTTATTCACTGGTTGCTCAACAATATTTTGTATTAAATTCACATACATATATTTTAATGAACTTTTTGAAAATAGCGTTTCCATAAATACATCTGATGCATGAAAAGAATCAATATGAAAATTCCTAATATTCTCTTTTATAGTATTTTTCATAGATCTAGGAATGTTTGCCCTAAGGCTATGATATTTCATGAAATTTTGAGTTTGACATATCTGTCCAATGTTTGTAAAAGATAAGAAATCTTTTCTGTCCTTATCAATTTAATCATACAAGTTTTTTATTCCATACATTTGCAATCTGATATAATAGCTAAATTCATCAATAGAAACAAAAATTTAAAATATCAAGTGATAAAATCTCCTCGATATTCATCTTGGCAATTGGCTTCACATTGTGTAATCCTTGAAGAACATCTTTCCAAAACAAATTTCTAACTTTAGGTACAACTTCATTAAGTTTTGACTTTTCTAAATAAAAAATTTGATCATCCCCAAAGTTATGCAGTTCAGTTGCAAATATTTTTTGCCAAATACCATCCTTATCACACATATACTGTTTTATCCAAACTACTTTAAGATAAGAGTTAAATGATTCAAGATGTATCATCTTAAGTCCACCATTCCAGTAATCCCCAATCAATGTAGATCATTTAATTTTATCTGGTTTCCCATCCCATATGAAATTGTAGAAAAGTCGGTTTAATTCATTCATCATGGACTTAAATTTGATAATGATGTTAGTACTAAGTGAACAAGTTTGGGCACTGCTAGAGTTTTAATCACAGTAATTTTACCTAACAGAGTAAGTTTTCTATGTTGCCAACTTTTCAAAACTTGTGATACTGCTTTAATTTTTGCTATAAAATTAATGTCTATCGTACTATCCATGTTTGATGAAAAATCAATGCCTAAAAGTTTAAAATTTGAGGTAGACCATTGTAATTTAATATCTGGACACAGAACTAAATCAGAATACTTCTTATTTCCAATCCATACTGCTTTTGTTTTTGATTGGTTTATTTTCAAACCTGAAATTTTCTGAAAATTTTCAAAACAATTAATAGATTCTTGTAGAGACATTTCACTCCCGTCTAAAGTTAAAAAAGAGTCATCTGCATATTGACTGATCAAAGATTCAGCCTCTTTTACTGTAACACCCTTGATGTTGTTGTTTTCCTTAATTTTTAAAGACAACAATTCAACACCAATAATAAATAAAAATGGGGATAATGGATCCCCTTGTCGGCATCCACGCTCAAGATTAAAAAACTTCGACAAATACCCATTATTAATAACACAGCTCTTGGCTCCTTTGTATAAAACTGAGAACCAATTACATATGGATGAACCAAAATTGAAACTCATCAGAGCATTTTCAAGGAATTCCCATTCAACAGAATCGAATTCTTTTTCGAAATCGATTAACAGGAGAAGACCTTGTTTGTTGTTTTCCTCAAGATAATGCATGAGGTCATACAGCAAACGTGTATTTTCCCCTATAAATCTATCTTTCATAAAACCTTTTTGGCTATCACTGATAATGTTTTGAAGAACCTTCTTAATTCTATTTGCAATAACTGAAGATGCTATTTTAATATCAGAGTTAAGGAGGCTTATGGTCTCCAATTACCAATATAGTGTCTATCCTTATTTTCCTTGGGTAAACAGGTAATAACAGCTTGACATTGAAATTGGGAAAATCCACCAAAATTATACCCATAATTCAAAGATCGATAAACAAAAGGACCAAGGTCTTTCCAGAAGAACTTATAGAACTCAAATGTATATCCATTTGAACCTGGGCTTTTTTCATTTGCCATATGCTTAAGGGCCTCACCACACTCTTGAAAACTAAGTTCGCCTTCACATGATTCTTCTAAATCTTCTGAAAGTTTAACATTGTGATCGAAAAAAATATTTTCAGATGAATTACCTGAGTATTTCATTTTTGATCTATATAAATTTGAATAAAATTGTTCCTGAGCATCTAGAATATCAGTTTGTATGTGAGTTACTGCCAAATTATTATTGATTATTCTCCAGTTTGTTATGTAGGTTACTGACAATTCATAATTAAAATTTGAAAGGCATCGTAATTGTTTAAAAAATTCAATAATTTTAAAAGGTTTTTATGACCTGTTTTTACTTGCATATCTAAATTTAATTTTAAGGCCAAATAGAGGCCTAAGTGTACCTTGTCCTTTAGCCAAATTTATTGATGCATAAAATAGAGGTCAAGGTGACATAATTCTGGTATGGATGTTGGTTACTGATAAAGATGTAAAAACTTACCAATCATCTGTCTATGGCACAAAGATGCTGAGGTATGGTGCAAATGAAAAAATTATGGTGCAAACGAAAAAATTTGATCGAAAATCTGAGTCCAACAAATGGCAAAATGCAGAAAAATTATATGTCTTTTCTCAAATCTAAACTTGGGATTCAATAATGAAGTTGTACTGAATATTGTGTCAAACTTTCATAGTTATTGAGTCAGATTTCATACAGTTATTGAAGTTCAAAAAGGTTTAATATTTAGGTCAACCAAATGTTGACGCCAACATCCACAGAATCTATGATCACAATCGCCTTCGCTTCACCACACTGGTCGCAGGCGAGACAAAAATCACAAACTTGAAAGTAGATACCCTGGTAATGCTTTGGGCCAAGTTTGATAAATGTTGGCCTGGCAGTTTCAGAAGAGAAGATCTTTGAAAAAAGTTAACGACAATGCCAATGATGACGCCTGACGCCAACTGATGGTAAAAGCTCACATGTTCCTTACCGCCAGGTGAGCTAATATTTCATAAAGGTTCCACGAAACTTAGTGTCTTGCCTGCTCACTCCACTGTCATTATAATTTAGCTCTTATTAAGATGTGGTTGCTAAGTAGAATTCCAAGAGAGTATCAGGAAATTTACCAAAATTGAAATCAAACATTTTTGAAATCTAACCATTGAAAATATTTGCTTTGACTAAAATTCATTCAAAAAGCATGATGGTTGTTAACAAGAATTCCTAGAAATTTCTTGTCTCAAAAGAGTTTCAGGAAATTTACCAAAATTGGAATTAAATCTTTTGAAATCTGAACATTGAAAATATTTGTTTTGACTAAAATGCATCCAAAAAGCATGGTTTCAAACAAGAATTCCAAAAAATTGCTTGTCTTCAAGAGTTTCAATTCTTAGTTTTCAGAAATAAGTTTCGTATGAAAAAATGGCTAAAATATTTGATTGTATGCAAAAATTTCAAAAATTGTTAGTCTTTGACATTATCAGGAACTTAACCAAAGTTGGAACAATTAGAGCTGTCGCCGAATGGCAGCCAGGTATACCCCCCGCTATCTGAACTCTGGACCAATACGGCAAGTGAAAATTTAAGTGTGTGTGGACAAAATAAAGTTGTGGACACAGAACAAATGTGGACAGAATACAAGTATGGACAAAATGGTATACCTCCCCCTTTTTTCTGAAAATATTAAAGACTAATTATCTCCCCTTCAAAATTTTGGACAGCAACCATATTACTTCATGCACATCTTCAGCTGGTGTACTAAAACTGTGCAACATTTCATCAAAATCCAAGAAATGGTTAAGAGAACATGCGCTGACAAGAATCACCCCTCCCCCTTCATACAGAAAATATTCAAAGACAAATTATCTCCCCTGCAAATTTTCAGACAACAACCATATTACTTCATGCACATCTTCAGGTGGTGTACTACAACTGTGTAACATTTCATCAAAATCCAATCAGCCGCTTAAGAGAACATGCGCTGACAAGGTTCACCCAACCTTCTACTTCCAGAAAATATTCAAAGACAAATTATCTCCCTTTCAAAATTTCCTGCACCCACTATATAACTTCATGCACATCTTCAGATGGTGAACTACAACTTGTAACATTTCATCAAAATCCAAGCAGCCATTTAGGAGAACATGTGCTGATAAGGTTCGCCTCCCCCCTTTTTCCAGAAAATATTCAAAGACAAATTATCTCTCCTTCAAAATTTCGGGCAGCAACCATATTACTTCATGCACATCTTCAGATGGTGTACTACAACTGTGTAACATTTCATCAAAATCAAGGTACAAGCATGCNCCCCCAAACTTTGTTTGCGGGGGGTATAATAATAAAATTCCAAAAGATTATTGTGCATCTACATCAAAATTAAATTCCTTTATCCCAATTTTGTTTGATATATGGACCTGAAGTAAAATTTAGCCAAATTCATTGATGCGGAAATGTAAGTTAAGGTGACATAATTCTGGTATGGATGTTGGTTACTACGAAAGATGTAACCAATTACCAATCATCATCTATCTATGACATAAAGGTGATGAGATATGGTACAAAGCAAATAATTTGAAGTCAAACTATTGCAAAAATACGGAAAATGGATTTTTTTTTCAAAATAAACTTTGGATTCAATAATGAAGTTGCACTGAAAATTGTGTCAAAATTCTTTGATATTGAATATAATTTGAGAAAATTATTAAAACTAAAAACAAGAGGCTCCCAAGCGCCTGTATCGCTCACCTGGGACATGGCTAACATATACAGTTCAAATAATTCCAATCATTTTCAAACTTGGTAACAGATATTGATGTTATATTATCTTAAACTATGTTCCCCACTGGCAGATATTTTGGATAGGGGTGCAGACCTTCTGTCACCTTTTTTGAAGGGGACCATCTAAGGACCATTGTGTCTAATTTTGGTTCCAATAGGCTAAATATTTTTAGGGGAGAAGATCTTTAAATGCTTTCTGATAGGTTTCAATGTTAAACTATGTTCCCCACTGGGGCCATCTTGAATGCTCTGCAGACATGACGGGAGAATTTTTCAAACAGGAACAACTATGGACCATTGTGACAAAGTATGTTTTTATTATTGGAAAACTCTGAAGAGAAGATCTTTGAATGTATTCCCATAGGGTCCAATGTTAAATCTATGTTCCCTGCAGGCAGCCATCTTGCATATAGCTTGGATGTGGAAAAAAAAACCTTTTTGCAGAGGACCAACAAGACGTTTGTGAACAAGTATGGTGCCAACTGGCTCAGCAGTTTCAGGGAAGATCTTTGAATGTGTTTTCCAATAGGATCCAATGTTAAAACTATGTTCCCAACTGACACCCATCTTGGATAAAGCCTGGACCTGAAAAACAATTTTTTGTAGGGGTCACCTTAAGACTATTTAGGCCAAGTCTGGTTCTAACTGGCTGAGCAGTTTCAGAGAAGATGATCTTTGAATGTGTTTTCCCATAGGTTCCAATGTTAAAACTATGATCTTCCTGGCGGCCATCTTGGATAAAGCGAGGACCTGAAAAACCTTTTTTTTTTTGCAGGAGGCCACCTAAAGACTATTGGGGCCAAGTATGGTGCCAATTGGCTCAGCAGTTTCATAGAAGATCTTTGAATGTATTTTCCCATGGGGTCCAATGTTAAAACTATGTTCCCCGCTGGCGGCCATCTTGCATAGAGTGGGACCTGAAAAAACAACTTTTTTGCAGGGTGTCACCAAAGGCTATTATGGCCAAGTTTCGTTCCATTTGGCTAAGCAGTTTCAGAGAAGAAAACTTTATATGTGTTTTCCCATAAGGTCCAATGTTAAAACTATGTTCCCCTCTGGCAGCTATCTTGGATAAAGCGTGGACATGAAAAACAACTTTTTTACAGGGGACCACCTAAAGACTATTGTGGCAAAGTTTGGTTTAAATTGGCTAGGCAGTTTCAGAGAAGAAGATCTTTTAATATGCTTTCCCATAGGGTGCAATGTTAAAACTATGATCCCTGCTGGCAGCAATCTTGGATAAAGCGAGAATCTGAAAAACAAATTTTTTGTAGGGACCATCTAAGCACTATTGTGGCCAAATTTGGTTTCAATTTGCCCTGTAGTTTCAGAGGATGATCTTTGAATGAAAAGTTTACACCCGACAGACAGAGACGGACAGAAGACGTACAAAAAGTGACGACAAAAGCTCACCATAGCAATAGCCAAGTGAGCTAAAAAGTTTTACATTTGGGTTAATCAAATGTTCAAGACGATGCTGCCGCTGCCTCTTCCACCGCTGGAATCTAGGGTTGCTACGTCTCGCCTTCGCAACATTCATTGCAGGAGAGAAAAAAATGAATACCACTAATAAATTCATTCTTAATGTGTACTTACTTGTTTGTGCAAACTTTTCCAGGGCTATTAAGGCATGAAGATTTATCACAGGATGGAAGGACAATTCCTAAAATATTGATTATAAGACAATAATTAATATTTCTTCTTAAACTAGAAAAGGTACTATAGAGGCTCATACGGATACATATAAATATAACTAGAAGTGGTAGCAGTCACAAACTACAGCTAATCCCCTCGCCAGCTGTCAAGAAATAATCACGTTAAAATAATTTAAAGATGTATGAATGTCAAATGTACATCCACTGAAAATTAAAATCATTGCATGATGTGTAACATATAGTATCTCAGAAATGAACATTACTGAAACCTTTAACTCAAGTCAGTCAAGTGTAAAATGTAGGTCAAAGTGACTCAATTATCATCTGAAGCTGCAAGACTCTCCAAGATCAATCCACTGGCTAAAAAATGATTGATATAACACATGTAGTATCTCAAATATGAACCTTAACACAAACTGTAACCTGAGTCATTCAAGCTAAAATGTAAGTCAGAGTGACCCACTTATGACCTGAAGCAGCAAGACTCTCCAAGACTCATCCAGTGACCTAAGCTGATTGATGTGTCACTTAGTTTCTTAGATATGAATATGAAAACTTGATGGGACTAATGGGCGGACACTGGGACACTCAGACAATGGGTGAAATGCTATATCCCTCCACAACTTTGCTGAGCGAGGGGATAAATAGTCTTAAAGTAAAACTGTGGTTCTTATTTTCAAAATGATATTAGTGAAAACCTTTGAAAGTGTTTTAGTGTGTCAAAATTTTAACTATGTTAAAGCTGGAGACCATCTAGGATACGGTTAGAAACTGAAAAACACTTTTCTGTTACAAAGTCGTGACCAAGTCTGATTGGCCAATTAAGTGCTTTCAGAGGAGATGATTTTGAAAATGTATCCATAGGGACCAAGTCAAAACTATGTTCTCCAAGACAGCCAGTATACAGTACAAAACATCTTTTTAGAGGTTATCATCTTAAGACTTTAATGGTCAAGTTAAGTTCAAATTGGCCAAGTTATTCCAGATTTCTGAATGTGTTTTCCCAAAGACTATTACAGTGCCAGTATGTTCCCTGCTGGAGGTGATCTTGGATGAAGCGCAATATGAACAATTTGGGGCTCTGAAGATCCTGTATTGCTCACATGGCCAGCCAGCCATGGTTGACATAGACAATTGGTCAAAATAATCCAAATGTTTTAGTGTCACTCTCATTTTCAAGCTTTTTTCAAAGACCTAGCTTGAGGTTATATAATTCAGAGTTAAACTATGCTACCCCCTGGCAGCTACATTTAATGCAGTACAGGCCTACTGTCACCTTTCTTGAACAGGATCATCTAGGGACCACCATGTGCCTATAAGTTTGGTTCCAAAAGTACTCTCAGAACAGAAGATATTTGAATAAGTTTTCCAATAGGATGAAGTATTAAACTAAGTTCCCTGCTACTGGCCATCTTGAATGAGATACGAATTTGCCAGACATTATTTTTTACTGGGAATCTACCAAATGACTATTGTGACAAACTTTGGTTCCTATTGGCTTTGTGGCTTCAGAGGAGAAGATCTGAGAATGCTTTCCCATACGATACAAAATGTTAAACTAAGATCTTAGTTGGCATCCATCTTGGACCCTTTATGCCAGACACATTTTTTCAAAGAAGAACAACTAAAGACCATTGTGAATAAAGGGCTACGCCGAGCGCAGCATGATACGACAGCAGCATGTCGACCACTGAAAATTGAACAAGTGTAATTACAAAGTAAGTATGGACATACTAAAGAGTTTGACACAATAATTAGATGGACACAATAAGGAGATTGACCCAGTAATTAGCTGGACACAAACTAGGGAAAATAAAAATTAGCCCTTATGACTCCTTATAATTCCTCTTTGACCCCTTATAGCTGGGAAACAGTAAGAGCTATTCCAAATCCATTGACATACTACTAAAAGCTTATATCAAGAGAATTCCATTGAAAAAAATCCCGTCAAAATCCGATGAAAAAAAAAATTTAGGTAATCTGCAAATTTGCAGTTTTGGCCCCTTTGAACCTTTATATCTCAGAAACGGTAGGGGCTACGCCAAATCCTTTGACATATTGCAGAAAGCTTATGTCAAGAGAAATCCAAAGAAAACTAGATGTTGTCGGAAACAACAGCTATCCCCGCACTCCCTGTTTGACACAGAAAACAGTTGTTATACACCCTTGGCATAATTTTTTTCATTATCTTTGAAATCTACCTATTGATAGTCATTATTGTTACTAAAAGAATTCTAGGATATATGGTNGAAAGGAAACAATTTAACAAAAATCTAATAATTGAGCGCTGCATTAATTTTTCATAAGGAATCCATTGAAAAAATGCATCAAAATCTGACTAAAAATTTTTAAAAAAAATTTGGGATTCCCCATGTTAGGGCCCCTTTTATCTCATGAACCGTACATGCAATGTGAAATCTGTTTACGTACTAGTTTACCTACTACTGATTGGAAATTTAATAAGGAGCACACTGAAAGAAACCCCATAAAAATCTGATAAATAATAAATATTCTACAACCTAATATATGAGAATACCAAATTTTGCCCTTTTTGGCCTTTTTTCAGAAACGGGAGGGGCTACAATACCCAAAAGCAATCCTAGCCTTCCCTTTGTGCCAAGGAACATTGTGTTAAAATTTCATAAAGATTGGTCAACCAGAACTTAAGTTATCGCATGGAAACGAAGTGTCTACAGATGCCGCCGCTGACGACGCCGCCAGTATCATACCAATATACGACCTCAAAAAGTTTTTTCAGTTGTATAAAAAGTATGATTCAAATTAGTATAGTACTTTCAGAAAAGGTCTTTGAATATATATGAAAAAGAAAGAAAATGGGGTAAATGTCAAGGAGACAACATCCCATATCCAGGTTAAAACGACCCAAAACAAAGCATCCATTTTCCACAGGGTCCAATGATAATAAAACCAAGTTCCAAGCTCATGGGCACATTGAATTGGATGAGGTGTGGTGGGGGAGCTAGATACATGTTTCAAAGAACACTGCATGAACATACCTGTTAACCTTCTGAAATCCAATTGCAAATTCAATTCAAAATTGCATGACATTTTGCTTAACACTATTTTCGACCTTTGATTCACAGTTTACTGTTACAATCCATCTCCTTTTATACTAAGTATTTTTATCTATAGTTTGAATTAAGATATTTCCTCATTTCTTGCATACAGAAGTGAATCCTTGTCACATTTCATCTCTTGTTGAAAGAATGTGATTTAAATTAACAAACACTTTTCAAGGAAATATTACTTTATATTTAACATTAAATATAAAAAAGCTACAATCATTTATTTTTCATATCAACAAAGCAAAAATTATTGTTACATCTGTCTAATATTATGTTATATTTCTTGCCTCTGATGTGAATTTTGTCAGCAACAGTAACAGTGATTATTGGTAATGGTGTAGTAGCTGACAGGCTGCAGTTTAACTTAAGTGTATACCGGTGCAAAATTTTAGTGAACATTTAAGTTATATCTATAAAAGCTATAAGCGCAACATGGAACCCCATACTAAAGTCAAATACATGTACAAAATTTCAAGTGGCTGTGATTTGTACAGTTGCTGAGAAAAGTGTAACAACTATTGTCCAAACTATTTGACTGAATATCCAAAAAGAGTATTAGAAATAT
>MJUU01035989.1:0-27552 GCA_002080025.1 Modiolus philippinarum
GTTAAATAACAACATACCGACGTTACTGTTAATTTAGATTCTACACATGCGTAACTCGACAATTTATGTCTCTTCAGTGCAGATCAAATCAAACATTTGGAAATCCATATACCGAAATATGTGTAAAAGCTTATAGAGAACAAATTACCAATATGATCTAAAAAGTAAAGCCATAACAGATATGGACAGAGCGTTGCAGGAGGGAGATCAAAAACTTTTCCATTTTGATCATTTATAAGGATAACGGACAGTTTCTCCTTGCATCACAAAGGTCTTTCTATCATGAAAAGAAGCGACTTGATGGAAGCTGTGCGCCCGAAATATCTGATGAACGTATTTTCTGTGTTACTATTATATTGAAGGTTTTTTTTTTTGCTTGTTTGTTTGTTTGTTTGTTTTTTTTTTTTTTTTTTTTTTGTTTTTTTTTTTTTTTTTTTTTTTTTTTTTTTGCATGTGTTTGTCAATATTCATATCATTAATCTATTATTCATTTATTCTTGTGTGACATTGAAATTAAGCAAGTTCAAGTTTGTGATTTGTGATAATTTAAAATACTTAAATTGTTGAATGAATCATATACGAAAAATATAAACTTATAGACTAACCTAATTATCATGATTATTTGGTGGCATGTGTTCATTGTGAATTTATGAAATATTCAGTATTTTTTAACCATTAATGCGATCCTGAATTTATATATACAGGTATGGCATACAGCAATTTATTTATATTATATTCTCTCTGTTCCCTCACACTTCTGGTTTCCATGCTCTTTGCTGTTTTATAATTCACCAAATAGTAATATTTACTGCTCTGTTGTTGTCGACCACACTAGTATCCTCTCAAAAGAGACACACACAACTGATAATATGTACTTTAAGTTACTTGTGTGTTTCTTTTATATATTATTATTATTGTTGTTAAATATACATGTATGTGCTCTGTTTTAATCATTGTAATATATATGCCCCCTGTGGGCCCTTGATTTGGCAAATGTATTCTGTATTCTTTGAATAAAAAGATATGGAGTAAATGCACATGAGACAAAGTCTACAAATACATGGTATACATATATGTTGAGTCTATTTGGGTCTAAATTTATATTCCCTGATCTTATCTTATCTAATACAAATTACTAATATCCTTCAAATAGCCTCAAAAGTGACATATAATAAGATATAGTAATTAAATACACTATTTGGGACAAAGCCGGAAAGTCATCAATTTGTGTATTTGAATGGGACAAACAAGTTGCTAAACAGGTAAGTTATCTCATCTATTTGTGAATTTAGATTTATTTACAAACAAAATAATAATAAACAACACCAGATTTGAATAAAGTCTAAATGCAATTAATAAAGAAATCAGTTGATTCTTCCACATCACATAAAAATGATCCAACTACCCGGATGTGTCATCATCTTTTCGCAAAGATAAATGTCAAAAATAAATTGCTCATTTTGTGAATTTGGATATATAACACTCAAAATATGACTGGATACATCGGCAAACGAATACCGAAGCAAAAAAAATGATGAAAGGAGGGAAACCAAAATCAAAAATCCAAATCATGGCATTTCTTTGAAACAGCATGACAAAGACAGTCGATGTTTGTCCCCGGGGTGTTTGTCAGTCTAAGAATCAACTCTGGATATACCAAAAGATAGCTATTCTCATTTGTGAAAGAGAATCATTATAACGGTCTGTCTAATCGTGGTGACGACCTTAAAACTTCTGAAGTGACAATTGCAACAGTGACTGAACATACCCTTGATGTACAAGTTTTTTTGAGACAGTAATTTCGCTCTGTTGACAAAATCGCTGTACAAACTACAGGCACGGCAATAGCGAATGAGTTGTGAAATGAAGACGTCATATGCCGGAGATTTGGGAATATTTCTGCTCAAACACGGGAGGTTCACTAATGGAAGGTCGAAATCATCACGCTTGTCGTAAAGTTTTGTTTTCAGACATCCGGAGTTGTCAATGTAGAGGTACAGGTCAAGGAATGATGCTGATGATGGTTTATAATTTCAAGTTTATTTGGGTATATAAGATGGAGGTTATCCTTAAATTGAGGATTGTTTAATGAAAGAACATCATCTATATGACAGAAGCTGAAATTAAAGGACTTGGATAGCAAATTGTCTTTTTTTCTGAACTAGCCCTTGTATGAACCTGGCTACGGGAAAGTGAAGTGATTGACAGATAGATAATTAAGCTCCACTAATCTCTAAATTTCCTTAACCTTTGACTTACCCACAATTTAAAGAGTCGAGGCGGCGGACCACTCGGTATATATCGATCAATCAATCATAAGTAATAAAGTTATGCAATCTCAACCGTTTTCAAGATAGTCCAGAATAGGGAACCATCCCTTTTTTTGGTTTTGACTTGAGTAATAAGAAAATATAATTATGGTTTTAGGGAGTGATCTGAACTGGTTTTTCTTTACTTATTAATTCTAAAAATTGAACATTTCTCCATTTTGTCATTAAATTCATCATTTCATAAGTAATTAAGAAATATATAGTTTAGTGTTGAGCATTTTTACCGTTTTTACAATATTTGACCATTTTTGTTAAATAACCATATTTAGAGTTAAGTGGATTTTTACCTCTGGACTGTATTTCTCATTTCATCACTTCATCTTCTTATGAGTAAAATAGATTGCAAACCTATTTCATACTCTGAAAATGATAAAAAGTTATATTAAGAGTGTTTGTTAATTCATGTAAAATCTTACGTTAATTTAATTTCAATATGAAGGATCTAGCACTTCGGACCTCCTGGAGGGTTTATATAACAATTTTCAGGGTAGATAACTCATACTTGGTACATGCTACAGTAACTAGTGTCATTATGTCAGTCAACGTCTTCCGATTTTTGTCTTTACACTTCATTAATGGTTTCAGAGTTTATCTGCTCGAACGTTTAGGTTGTTGGTCATACTACTACATTACTAACTGACGTGAGGAGAGGATTCAAATCACATTTTCAGTGGAGTCGACCTCAGGCATTCTCCGATCCATGGTACCAGGCACTACAGCTGTTGATCTTAAGGCGTAATCGCTATGGGGAGGAACCTCCATCATGTACTTTTTGAAGAAGAGATTTTTTTGGAAGGGAGATTTTTTTCTTTTTACGTAACGGAATTTTTGCTTATTCAATTAAATATACAAATATTTCAAATTTTGAGTATATTCGCTGTGATTTTTTTTTCGATTTTCAAAATGAAGTACTCGATATTTTTCCGGTAGGATGGTTTATAACGTAGACCACTAGATAAATATCCGTTTGAGGTTACTGTATGTTTGTACACAACGGAAAAGGATAGAACAACAATTGACAAGTGTAAAAATTTCACAAAATTGTGTCGGCAGCGAGCAAGAAATCTGAGAGGTAAGAGCTTATCTTATACTTTACAATAGTAAGTTGTTTTTCTTCCTAAAATTCTTTGATAATGCTTGGATTCGATCCGAAATCAATTGTCATAAAGACCAATAAAAATTTTGAATTTCAGAAGATCTAATATATCAAGAATCTGCTTCACAGTCTTGACTTACCTCTGTAGATTTCAAAGTTCCTATGCTAGTCTATTACAGTTACAAAAACAAATAAAAAGATGTAACAACACCAAAAAAATGTGAATAACTAACGTTGATCTTTTCATCCCTAGCGGTTTTTCTACATTTGGGACCTGTTTTGGAAGTCTCATTTAAATTTGCTTACATTTAGGTTTGAATTTTTAACTTACATTTAAAAAACAACCGTTATCTTCTGAAGTCTTATGAAATACCAAAATACCGAAGTTGCATAATAAACGGTAAATTTCGACAGTTATGCTGTATACGTGTTTCAAGAAATAACCTCTCATCAGTAGCATTAGAATCAAATAATATGGAAAGCCATTCAAAAGTAGTCAACAAGAAGTGCTCATAACCAATAATACCGAAAAAGGAGGCTAAATCCAGCACCAAGGGCATCCACTGAACTACAAGGACTACTAAACTTTTCTTTCATGTTTTGCAAATTAAAATGAGATATTAAAACTATTAGTCCAAATCAAAAGATCAACATTTTGCCCGGTTGATATGTTACCTCGTGAAAGCGACAATATACTTGCTGAAGAAAAGACCCTGGTTTATGTATTTTTATAATCTTCATGTGTCACACTGTATTTGCCTTTTATGAAAAAATTGTCGGTTCCACATGTCTTGTCAAATAATTGTCTGATTACAGCAACTTGTGGCCTTCGGGGTGTTTGTATATTCGTAAAAGAAAGGGAGCCTTTATCTAAATAATGGCTAACCCAAAACAAATGGAAGGTTTTATTTTGTGCTTTTTAATCCGTATTTCACCACGTGGTTACTGAGCATGAAAGAAAGATGCAATTATAGATAGTTAGGTTGTATATTAATTGGATTCCCGTAAAAGAAAAAGCCTGAACAGGTATTGTTTCTCGAGGCCATAGGACTTGTTCTTTTTTTCCCTGTAAATCCATGTCGTTCAAATTACACCGCTTCTTAATTACTGAATTAAAACATTTTTATTTTAAAACTTTTTTTGTATTTGGTTACTTATTTTATTTTATCTATGATTTTGAAAATGAAATACAGCAGCAGAAATATTAGGGTTCAGGAGAGCCGGGCATAACCTATTTGACTTTTGTCGCGCTGATATAATTCTAATGTTCAAAGCATTGATTCAGTCTTAGTATTCTTATGCCCAAAAGTAATCAGTTATTATTTTAAGCATCAGTAACTTTTTTCTGCTATTGTCCTATAGTACAGTTATTTCTTTATATTTTTGCCTTTAACAACAGTTATCACAAAAAAGGAGAATGTGGAGTAAATGAACATGGGGCCAAATCCCTACATAAACAAGGAAACTAAGCAAATGGAACAACGCTTTTATTTTTGTTCTATATCTAGAAGTCATGACACCTTCAACAATGAGTAAATACTCATACCCTATAGTAATGTCAAAATGGTCCTGCTAGATATCGATCAATACTGCAACTAGCTATTTTATGTTGATGCTTTTCATATTCATTACTATATATTTTTCTCGCTTTTCTTTTTATTTATTGTATTTTGTTTTGACTAATTTTGCAAATATAATAACACTCAACCCTTTCTACCACAATTTCTTGTATTTTTACGTTAATGAAAGGAAGATAACAGGAAACACTAACAATGGCCGAACATTACAATCACATGCCACAATCAACCAAGTAACTGCACAAGAAAAACAATAAAATGACAAAAAACAAACATAGATAACGATAGGAACTCGGGATAGCCGGACTTGGTACCGGCACTGGCAACAGCCAGCGGTAGGGTTAAACCGGTTTATGGGTACCAAAACCCCTAACCCTAACCCATAAGAAACTAATGAAGTAATGGCAAGATTTCGTTTTAAAATGATAAAACTTTTTAGCTGAATAGCGACACAACAGTTTATTATGTTAAAAATATAGTATTGATCATGAATACCCGAACTGTTGATATTGATATTTGAGAAAACAAAATGTAATATGACAATGTTTAAACCAATGAGAATGAATTACAATGAGAATGAATTATTCAAAATAATGCATCTGACTTCATATTTCATCAAAAGCAATTTAATGTACAGACTTAAGATGCATATAGAAAAGTGAACATAATCCATAATATTACTAACTTTCAGTGATATTGACGGTAAAGTCTTTTTTTTTCTTTTCCATGATTTCAGAATAGCATTACTTTGAAAAAGAAAATGGCGGATGTAGATCAAGCTCTTGCGAGTATAACCACAGGTACCGACAAGAAAAATGATGCCTTAATGATGATGTCACCTGACTGTAACTGGGGACAGTTTCTTACCCCGGCCCCCTACGCTATTGCTCTCCTGGGGGATTTACTTCTCATTTCTACTCACGCGGATTTTAGTTTGGAAGAAAAAGCACCAGCCGGTGGATATAAACTTCTTCGCTATCCCAATTCTTTCCGCGCATGCCTAGTACAAGTCACCAATGACGGATGGACAGCTTTCAATACTGCTCATACTAATATGGACCAAATACGTCTGCAGTGTAGTAATGTAGATGGCCATGTCAGAAATGCTGTGCGATTCTTGCTACAAGGCTCACCACAGGAGGTAGAGCAAATGATCCCTTTGTCACTTGACAAAATTCGACAAATCGCTGATGAATGTTTAATATTAGTGAAGGATGTTGAAGGGGGTTTTGTCGGTCTTATGAATGTTATAGCTGAACTATTGGAAGCGTCAACAAATACAAAAGGTGTGTACGAAGAGAAACTAAAGGAAACAGAAATAGCAATAACGATAGCAAATACAAGTAAGGAGAGGCTAGATAAAGATATTAAAGAGTCAGAAAAGAGGCTTAAAGACTTGAATGCTGAAGTTGAGGCTGCCCAATCGGACTTCAAACATGCTATTGATAGCATTCCATCTGGCGGAGAAATACTTGGTCTGATGGCTGGGGAAGCTCTAGTCAATGGTTTAAATACAATAATTACTGTTGGCACGGCTTCGATGCTCCAACAATCAGGTTCAACAGGTGGGTCTTCAACAGGTACTGCATCCGGAGCTACCACTCCTGCTGTTAATGCAAATTCGACACAGAATACAGACGTACAGCTGTCAAAACAAAGAGTCTATAAAGAGGTCCCAACTATCTTCAGATTTATTGGTTTACTGTACGAAATTTCAACCTACAAGGTCGATGAAACTCATTCAAAATCCCCTGATTGGCAGAGAATGTCAAATGAAGGATCATTCATTCTACAGTCACTACAAGCTGCAAAGGCCGATGTTGATGCCGAAGCAAAAAGTGGAGATCTCCGTATCCGTGTTTCTTCTCTGTGCTCAGATTCAATAGAAGTATGCACAAAACTTTATGATATGTCCAAAAATCTAACTGTTGATGATAAAAAGGATGAAATAACGAATTTAGTACAAAAAGCATCTTCATTGCGATTAAAGGCACAAACACTAGACGCTGAGGCAAAGAGCGGATTAAGTGCAAATCCTTTGGACAGAAAGTCGCCCTATTTGTCTGAAGTTCCTGCCAGCGATAAAAGCAACTCAGTAGCACAGGCAGCTGTTGAAAATGCTCGATACAAAACTGAGATAGCAAAAGAAACATTAAGAGATGCCAAAACACGACAAGAGAAGGCAACAGAGGATCTCAGAAATACAAACGACAAACTAACAAAAGTATTGACGGACTTGGCCAAACTCAATATACAGGAAGTGGACTTCGATACCATACGAGAAACTCTGGTAAAGGGCATCAAAGCTTTGGCAGAACTTAGAGAACAATGGGGAAAACTTGTCAGGTTCTTTCAAATGCTTTCTAACATCATTAAGGTATGTCTAAATACCTCACTCAAGGAATTTGTAGATCAAGTACATACTGGAAGGGCTTTAAAAATGGCCGACTATTCCATTCCACTTTCAAACATATTCAGAGATGTTATTTTCGAGCAAGCGTCAAAATCAAGTCAGCTTTCTTACGTCGTAAACATTGTCGCTGAAGCATATGTTGAAATATCCCAAGATTATCTGATGGATAAGATAACAGCTCTTAGTCATTTGATTGCTCTTGATCCCGAAAAGGACAAACACACAATAACATTAGAAAGGAATAAGCTATTTTCTGGCTGTCAGCAAGCACAAAACGCTATTCGTAAAATTGTTGTTAAGGAAAAGGAGAAGTTTAGTAAGAAAGTTGATGAAAGAATCGCCAAAATCACAGCAATAGAAGCTACACTTCCGCCTATTGACAAAAAGATAGAGAAAGAAATAAAAGACTCAGTTTCTAAAGGGTTTGCCCGAGAAAAATCAGAAGAGTCAGACATAAATAGTAAATTAGACGACTTTGTGTAAACCATTTAACAATTTATTTTATATAATATATTCATGACACTTTTATATAGCCATTATGGAGCAGTATTTCTGTAATAAGTCTTGCTTCAAAATAAAAATCTAAAAACTCAATTGATTTGTGCATAAATTGGTTTCATGGTATAACAGACTACATTGAAAGACGCTTTGGCACCTACGGATTTCTGTGCATGTCGTTACTTTGGATATAGCTTGAATATGTGTACTGTATTTTTTTAAAGATTTGCAATGCATTATTACTCTCAACATTAAATTGTTTGTATCTATTGATATCTTCCTTGAAATAAATGTTTGAAAGCAGATTTATCATCATGACAGTGGATATCAAGAAATTTGTAGACACTTTTAAAGCAGTTTGACCCAATTCTATCGTCCTAGACTTTTTCACCATGAAATCTCCTTTATTTGATTTTAAATAATGCATCACTTTCAACTGTACATGTTCACACTAACTCAGAATCTACGCCACGGACATCGCTGTTAATCTTTTTACCCATGAGCTAATGCAATAAAACCTATTCTACGAATAGCGATAATCAGATTTCAAAAGATCTTTTAAAGATCTCATCATTTTTTTTCTTTTTTAAGTATATGCACATGATATTTTGTCGCATGTGCATTTACTCCTTTCACGAGGGTATTCACCAGCCCAGTAGTCAGTTCTTCGGTGCTGACCCGAAAGCCGAATATTTTTGAAACATTCCAATATCTAAAATTTTGTAAATTTTATTAAAAACTAAGGAGTATCTCCCTCATGCAAAGCTCTGTCCTTAGCTGATTTTGGCTTCAAATTTAGATCACATTGGTTATTGGTTCTCTATCAGTTTTAAACATCTTTGAGTTAATGGTCTTCCAAACGTTTAGACTTTATCTGCACTGATGAGACATAAGTTGTCGAAATGGGCATATGCAGAAAGTAAATTCACAGTGACTTCGGTATTTAGTTAGTTATTCATTCATTATTTAAGACTGGAGTTTGTCACTCCTGCAGTGTGGAGTCCGTAAAAAGATTCCCCGTGCGACAGATGTATGCTTTCTATATATTTCAGTTATTGTGTACTTCTTCGTGAGAGGATTTATCATATAGATACACTATCATTCTTTCAATTTTGGCATTTATTTTTGTAATTTTCAAATGTAATTCTTACCACCTGTTTAAAGTGCTAACATCTCATAATTTTATAATGCCAAATTTTCTTACAATCGACTTAATGAGTGCCCCGTGTTTGTCGATATGTTGTAGTCGTCTACTAGATTAAGACACTAGTGCTTTTATCGGGCAACGGATGACAGTGATTGTAAGAGCCGTTTGCCAGTTTAATTAATATTTGTTGACAATCCCACATCCATGACCAGCAAAGACATGGATGTAGCGTTGTTCGACATTTAGCAACGTATTCCACTAAAACCGGTGCTAGGGGACGTCTTGAACTTACTCTGAGGTATGAGTAAAGGTCATTGTTGAATGGCTCATGGAGACTTCAAGATGAAGAACAACAATAAAAGCGTTGTTCCTTTGCTTGTTTTAGCATGTATTTGTAGAAACTTTGCCTCATGTGCATTTACTCCATATCCTTTTGATTATTACCTGTTCAATTACCTTAGCAATAAAAATGGATTTTTGCCTCCCTTATATGCAAGGACTATGCGAGGACTATGCTAGGAAGTGGGCAAAGAAAGAGAAAGAAGATGTCGAGACGCTGTCCGACAGTCGTTAATTGTGAATCGTATTCGGCGTTTGAAAACATCAATGAAATCCAGAAATCCCAGTATATTTGAAGATCCCCTCGTTAGAAAAACTATGGACAACCTCCATGAAAATAACGTCATTGTCCCTGCAGACAAAGCTTCTAACAACATACTGTTCGTGTGTAAGAAACACTATCTTGACTGTCTGGTTAGGGAGATTGGAATTGACAGTTCATCAGGAAACCCTACTGATACTCCCACTATACTATCAAGGGAGGAGATTATTGAAAATCACAACTCTGTTTTAGCATCCTTTGGTATCAAAGCGGATGATGATAACAATCAGCTCCCCTACATCTACTGGGTCCCAAAACTTCATAAGAAGCCATACAAACAGAGATCATTGCGGTCTTTCAGATGCACCACTAAGCCACTTTGTAAGCTCCTTACTACTTTATTGACCGCAGTCACAGATGGCCTGAAAAGATACTGTGATAAAGTCTACTCCACGAGCGGCGTCAATCAGATATGGATTCTAAAAATTCTAAAGATCTTCTCGAACAGCTCTCCTCTGGCAGTTTTATCCATTGCCACAGCATACAAACCTTTGATTTGTCTACTCTTTATACTACCTTGCCACACAATAAATTGAAAACAGTAATTTCGGATTTGATACATTAATGTTTCTGCATTAAAAACGGAGAACGCAGATACACTTATTTAGTAGTAGGAAAGACAAAACATATTTTGTAAAGAACCACACTGAGTCAAACAAGAAGTACACTGAGAATGACGCAATCAAGATGTTGGAATTTTTAATAGATAATATTTTGTCGACTTTGGAGGCCGTGTTTTTCAACAGACAACCGGGATTCCCATGGGAACTAACTACGCGCCACTTTTAGCTGATCTCTTCCTTTTTTCGTACGAGGCGAAGTTTTTACAAGGGCTTACACAGAAAAAACAAAAAACATTTAACCCAGTCCTTTAATTTCAGCTTCCGCTACATAGACGATGTACTTTCTCTTAATAATCCAAAATTCGAGGAATATTTACATCAGATCTATCCCAATGAGCTTGAAATTAAAGAGACTACTGATACACCTACTTCGGCTTCGTATTTAGATCTTTTAATTTACATTGACGAAAATGGACATTCGAAATCTAAGCTGTATGACAAAAGTGATGATTTTAACTTCCCAATTGTGAACTTTGCCTTTCTAAGCAGCAATATACCTACCTCTTCAGCCTATGGAGTGTACATTTCACAGTTGATTCGTTACTGTCGGGCATGCAGTTTATACAGTGACTTTTTAGTTAGAGCGAAAACACTGTCCCAAAAGCTGCTTATTCAGGGATTTGTTCAGCCTTTGTTACTTTCATCCCTTCAGAAGTTCTATGGCCGTCACCATGATATTATTGACAGATATGGCGTGTCTGTGTCCCAAATGAAAACGGACATTTTCAGCCAGATTTCACGTCTTCACGGATTTGACATAACCGGATTTGACTTAACCCTGGATTGACTCACTGATAATGTGACGGGTGCCGCTAGCGGAGCAGGACATGCTTACCCTTCCGGAGCACCTGATGTCACTCTCGGTTTTCATGGGAGTTCACACTATGAGTGCCTTAGTTCTTAATGTTATCTTTTTATTTCCGTGCATTGTAGCTGTCGCACGTCCTTGTTTTGTCCTTCTTTTTATCTGTTACCGTTTTTGCCATGTCTTTGGACTTCGATTTTTGTAGTCATCGCTTCCCTTGTTCCTTCGGTATTCTACTGTCGTTCTTTTATACAGCTATTACACATAATAACTCAAAACACAATACTATATATCAATGTTTCTGCACAAAATACCGAGAATACAAGTTCCCCTTTAAGATAAAAAATAGAATAAAAAGGATAACAGAAAAAGCCTGCAATGGTAAAGAAATACAGTAACCTGCCACAATGTGCCAAGGAACTGCAGAGAAAAAACAAATAAAAGACAAGAGACAAATGCAAAGAACGATGAATCATATTTTGTGAAGAGGTACAGGGAAAAAAATTAAAACGATACTTGAATTTACGACTGACAATATTCTCGTCGAATTGTGAGTCCACATTTTTTTATATTTAATGGGGATTCTAATGGGATCAAATTGTGCATAACATATTATATATGGAGAGAAGTTTCACTTTTGTTTATACAGCAAAAAAAGACCCAACTCAATCCTATTATTTTAGCTGCCACTGTATAACCAATGTGACAAACGCGTGACAATTTTTAACTTTGCAATTGATTGAGCACATTCGCTTTCTCAGCAGCAATATACCTGTCTCTCCTATTTATGTCGTTTTTAATTTACACTTCGTTCGTTACTGCCGAGCATGTATTATACAGTTCTACTGTGTTAGTATTGTAAAAAGACAGTTGAGATCCTCACTGAAATAAATACATTTATTTACTCCCCAAATGTCACAGGGATTTGGCATGGACCAAATTGTGTTTGGATCTTTTTTAATACAAACTAGCGTATGAAAATTGTACGGAGAAAATTTGTTTTGTAAAAGTGGACACATCCTATTTTGGGGTTAAAAGTTTTGGACCATTTGCTATTGGCTTATGAACCGATACTGGGTTTTTAGCTTAATAACCTCTGAAATGACTGTAAACTTTCCACAGGAAAGGTGTTTGTACAAGATTTGGTCAAAATCAAAGATCAAGTAATCAGAAAAAGTGCAGGTTTGAAATTGGAATGTTTCAAGAAAACAATAACAAACAAAAAACATTCTTAAATAACTTAAAGGTAAGATGTCAACTTCATTAAATGACAACTGACAGATTCTGTCCCAAAAATGACGTCATTCCGTTGCACAGGTTGTCATCTACCTTAATAACTTTAAAATTAATTAAATCACGTTTCCGTGATACCTTGGCATTACCCGCTTAATTACGTTTGAAATATAATTTCAATGATATGCCACTGTTATGATTAAGATAACAATGACAGTAGAATATCAAAGGAACAAAGAATCAAAGTCCAGAGCTAAGCAACAGCAAGAACACTAGAAGACGGCAGACCAAAGACACCATACACCGACGAAACACACAAACACCACAAAACTAAAAACTAAAAGTGTTAACTCTCAAAAACAGAGTGACATCAGGTGCTCCGGAAGGGTAAGCATGTCCTGCCCTGTATACAGCATCCGTCACACTGTTAGTAGATCAAATAAGGTTAAAGTCAGAATCGGTAATGTCCAATACGAGGAGACGTAAATCGAGCTGAAAATGTCCGTTTTCATTCGTTACGTCGACATTTCATATATATTTACGGTGTCGTGTATAACGGCTATAGAACATATACCTGACTCAACAGTTTTTGTGACAGTGCTTTTGCTTTTTCCACAAAGTCACTGTATGAATTACGAGCTCTACAGTAACGACTTAACTGTGAAATATACACTCCATGTGCTTGGGAGTAGTGAAATTTAATGCTGCTGAATAAGGGAAAGCTCACAATTTGGAAGTCAAAATCATCACTTTTGTCATATAACCTAGATTTTAGGCGTCCATGTTCGTCAATGTATAAAAAAAGGTCGAAAAATAAGCAGAATTGGGTGTATCGGTTGTCTGTTTAATTTAAAGTTCACTGGGGTAGATCCAATGTAAATATTTTTAAAGCTTGGTTACGTAAGAGAGAGTACATCGTCTATATATGTGAAGCTGAAATTAAAAATCTGGGCTTGTTAGTTTTGTTTGTATTGTATTAACCCTTGTAAAAACTTTGCTTCATACGAAGAAAGAAAAGGGTTAGGTAAAATTGGCGTACAATTTTTCCCATATGAATCCCTATTGTTTGTTGAAAAACGCGGTCTCCACATTGAACAAAAATGTTGTCGATAAAAAATTCATGCATTGTTATCACGTCATTTTCACTGTATTTTTTGTTTGACTCATTAGGGTTCTTAACAACATATGTTAATCTTTCATGGATTTCCAAATGGTGAATGAAATGATATGGAGTAAATAAATATAGGACAAAGTCCCTACAAATACTTGTACAAGGGTTTGGATCCAAGAAAACGAGTTTAACCCCACCGCAATTTTTGCGCCTGTCCCAAGTCAGGAATATGTTGGTCATTGGCTTGTCCTTGTCTTCTTATAAAATTTTAGTTTCTTGATATTTGGATTATTGGATGTGGTTTGTTTCCTTTGATTTATTCACTTTTTTACCTTTTCGGGCCATTTAGGGCTTACTATATGGTGTGAGGTTCCTCACTGTGTTGAAGACCATATGGTGACCCCTAGATGTTTTGTTTTGGGTCGTTTTAACCTGGATATGGGATGTTGTCTCCTTGACATTTGCCCCATTTCCTTTCTTTTTCATATTGTAAAAACAAGCTAACGAACAGCGCTTTTATTGTTGTTCTTCAGCTGGGTTACAATGGTGCCTTCAACATGATATTTGCTCATACATTATAGTAAGTTCAAGACGGCACCTAGCACCGGTCTGAGCACAATTCGAACAACGCTACATCAATGTCGTTTCTGGTCATGGATGCCGCATTATAAACAAAAATTAATTAAACTGACAAAGTACTCTTACAATCACTGTCATGCGGTGCCCGACAAATGCAATCGTGTCTTAAGTTATGATTATAACATATAGATAAACACAGGGCACTCATCAAGTCGATTGTAGGAAATCTTGGCGTTATAAGATAGTGAGATGAGGGCACTTTAAACAGGTGGTCAGAATTAAATTTGGAAATAACAATGTTTTGATTTGATCTGCACTGAAGAGACATGAGTTGCCGAAATGCGCATATGCAGAAACTAAATTAACAGTAACTTCGGTATTTTGTTATTTCTTATTACCAAAAACGAATATCTGCGTTTGAATGCTTTTGCAGTATGCGAGACTATTTGAGGAGAGCTGTTCAAGGAGATCTATGGAATTTTTAAGAATCCACATCTGATTCACGCCGCTCGTAGAATAGGCTTTTTAAACCATCTCTAACTGTAGTCAATAAAGTGGTTTAGATACTAAATAACTACACGTAACTGACTACTGAAGTAAATGCAAATTTAGTTTGCACAAATAGCAATTTCGACAACTTGCTTCGGTATTCGTTTGCCGATGTACTTATGTCTTTCATGTCTTTGAAGATCAAATAGAAACATTTTGACGTAAAAAAGAGGCGTATAAAAGCTTATAGATAATAAATATCCAAAAGAATCAAAACTGAGAGCCAAAAGCATCTTAGGACAAACATAAGCACGAGAGAAATACTTCAATACACAATACATGGATATGGAGCAAAATGCACATAACACACATTCTCTACAAATACATGGTAAAACATATTGTGGCATGTAATTATAATTTTCAGGCATTGTAGGTGTTTCCTGTTGTCCCTTTTATTTCACTTAAAAACCAATAATGGAACAACGTTTTATTGCTGTTCTTCAAAAACTAAATTATTTTGGTCATTTTTATAGACTGGGTTTAAACCGCAGACTAAAAATCTCATTTTTCAACCTTGAAATATGCTAAAATTCATTGAAATTGTGTTTCATGAAATACAAAACTCCTTCGCAAGAAATTTTCAAAAATTTAAATTGTTTTGATCATCTCTATAGACTGAATTTAAACAACAGACTAAAAATCTAACTTTTCAACCCTTCAATATGCTAAAACTCTTTCGAAGGGACAGGATGAGTAATTTTTTTTTAATTTAAATTGTTTTGGTCATTTTTAAAGATTGGGTTTAAACCGCAGACTAAAAATCCTTTAAATATGCTAAAATTCAAAGAAACAAGAACAGCACTTGAGTGCGGGACAAAAAAGAAAAATGAAGACACACTTACAGATGAAAAACACGGACCCAATAAAAACCATGGGTGAGATCAGGTATACCGGTCGAGTAAGCATCTCCTGTTTCTTATAAGACACTCACCGTGTTGAACATGTCAACTCCGGTAGTTAAGTAGAATCTGATAGAGGGAAAGTTCTGTTGTCATCAGGGAAATAGATATCCCATAGCGATCTACAAGATCCTGATGTCGACCGTAGCGTACCCTTGTTTAAGTAATCTATTTGTAAGCAACTGAGCTCTATTAAGGAAGTCACTGTAACGACCACAAGATGTAAACTCGATATGCTGGTGCTTTTGGAATGTTGCTACAAAGAAAATGGAGGTTGACTATTGGAAAATGAAGTCATCACGTTTGTCATACAGCCTAGTTTGTTATGTACCCCTGTTGTCAATTTCAAGATGAAGGTCAAGGAATGATGCCGATGTGGAAGTATCTGTAGTATCCTTAATTTCAAGCTCTTTTGGATAAATTAGATGAAGAAAATCACCAAAGCGAGGGTTGTTTAGTGATAAAATATCATCTATATAACGGAGACTGAAATTAAAGGACTGCGCCAGTTTTTTGTCTTTTTTAAAGAAGTCCTTCAATGAATTCAGCCTCATAAGAGTGGAGAGACAGATCGGCTAAAAGAGGTGCACAGGTTGTGCCTACAGGAACTCCGATGGTCTGTTGAAAAACAAGTCCTCCAAACTGGACAAATATATTGTCGATCAGAAATTCTAACATTTTGATCAGTCGTATTTCACAGAGTATGCTTGTTCTCTACCTATGACAATGTACTTATATCTTCGTTCGCCGTTCTTACGGGAGAAAAATCTATGAATTATATCTTTCAGCCGAGATTTCAGTTGTTCATGAGGAATGGTAGTATAAAGTGTGGAGAAGTCAAAAGTTTTAATGCTGTTACTACATGTATGCAATAATGATCTAGATTTTGGATGTCAAGCAGATCTTAAGAGTTTTTTAATATCCACATTTCATTTACACCACTTCTTGAAAAGCTAGTATCACAATATTTTTGAAGGCCCTTTTTTACGGCTGTCAAGATGGAGGCTAAAAGTTTAGAAAGAGGTTTTGTGGAACATTTTGCAGATCCAGCGAGGTACCGTTGTTTGTATGGGCATTTGTGTAATTTTGGTACCTAGTACAAGGAAGGGAGATCGGTGTTTTCATCTTTGGTTGAAATCCCAAAGGAAAGCAAAACAATTTTATGGTTCTGTAATATCTCCTCCTTAGACAGAGTAGTAGCTGTGTAAGTTTGATTACCAATGCCTAGTTCTTTTTTTAAACATTCGATGTAATGATTTTTACACATGAAAATGATATTATTAGGGGCCTTATCTGCCAGAAATAACAACATATTTGTCATGAATGGAGGACAAGTATCTGGCAACATCGGCATTTTGGAAAATGGATGATGCTTTTGTTCTCATTGACCCTCGTAGCTGACTGATTCGTTTAAGAATCATAGACCCCACAGCCTTAATCCACTCCGAAAGAGAACCGTCTGTGACAATATCGGACTTTTCACTGTGACGGGTGCCAAGCGTGGAGCAGATCATGCTTACCCTTCCAAAGCACCTGATGATACCTCAGTTTTTATAGGGGTTCACACTGCTAGTGCTTTAGTTTTGTGACGTTCTTGTTCATTTTTTGTTTATTTGTTTTGTCTTTGTCATACTGTCTCAATTCGTGTTGGATATGAATTGCCGTGATTTTGGATTCTTAATTTTGGAGTCCCCCTCTCATCATTTTTGGTATTTGTTTGCAGTTGTACTATGACATCTATAGGAGGTACATGTTTGTACTGACAGTAATAAACAATGGAAGTATATGGAGTAAATGCACATGATACAAAGTCTCTACAAGCAAAGGGACAACGCTTTAATTGTTGTTCTTCATACTGAAGTCACTTTGAAGAAGAACTTTAATATCTTGACAAAGTCTTGGACAGAAATGAAAAAAAAAACTCCAAACTGACATATAAGATGAGGTTTTTCTATTCAAACAGAGTTAATATTTTTGCACATAGATCATATTTCTTGGTCATTAGTCAATTTAAAATACATAATTTATACAATGTACAAAGTTTTATCGACTTTCAATTGTATGTTCATATATTTTAATGCATATAAGTAGTTATTGGAAAATAAACAAAAACACTAGAGAGAGCAATTTCCCGCCCAAATTGTTTTAAAATTTTTACATGCAGTTATGTTTTTTTTTTTTTTTTGCTTTGTTTTATCAGAAAAGCCTTTCTATACAAAAGTGTTATTTTAATTTAAGTAAAAAAAATTTCAAGACTCATACTACCGTCATTCCAGTAAAGTAAAATCATTATCATGCTGCACCGGCGGATCTGGCCTCCTCCGAAAAAGGGGGTTACGATGGGGGTGTTCCGATTAAAATAGGTTCCAGTCGATATTGTTGCTATTTTTGTCAATTTTGACCTAATTTCTGCCTGAAATTTCTATATTTTAAAAAAAAATGGGGGTTCCGACCCCCGGATTCCCTTTGATCCGCCAATGAGGCTCAAATTGTTCTTGTGTGATTTAATATTTGTTACCTTTTTTTGGCGATGTCCAATTTTATATATGATAAATGACGCAATTTAACGTAAATAACAGGAAACAATGTCAAAACTACCGGAAAAAACAACATATACTCATAATGTTTTAGTGTACTGTATACATCCCTTTCTATTGTTTGATGAGGTAATCGTTCTAAGAGGTAAGAAGTAAAATAGTCAGGGAATACCTACTTATTGTCAGAACGCTTTATTTCCATGAAATACAACTTAACTTTGGCTAAAAAGTGAGTTCGAGTTATAGTTAAAATCAGGTTCTAGTTGAAGATCAATTTAATATTCATTTTGTCCAGATGTACCGGAGCCCAGTACAGTTCTTATGATTTAATTTGTTTTTTTAGGTTGATAGGGACTTCTGTCGAGCATTCGCTACATATTCAAAGTCAGAATTTAACTGCTCCGTTTTATTTGTGGAAATTTCTATCCAGTTTATTAATGGACACCATTCTGAAACCCCTAACGGAAGATAGTATGAAAACTTAAAACGCTGGAAACCATCGCCAACTTTTCTGACCCCCTTAAAAATACTGAGGCTTAATTCCGTGTAAGGCACTCGGTGAATGTCCTTGGTACTGGATTTGGTCTCCTATTTCGATAGATTTGGTTTTTTACTACTTTTGGACTTCGGTTTTCCATATTAATTGATTCTAATGCTGCTGATGAGAGGTTACTCCTTGAAACACGTGTACAGCATAACAAAATTTATTATTAACTTATAGTTACATTTTTTCATATGTAGCATATGTAAGGAAGATTTTTTTATTCTGTATATAAGTTAATAAAACAGTTATTTCATGCCCCTTTCAGGAAACAGCAAGACTATTGTCCATCGATGATGGAAATGACTTGCAAACTGTTGCCTGAGGCCATAGTTTTTGTTGTTTCCTTCAAAGGCATGAAATAATCATACAACTTCGGTATTTTAGTATTTTGGTGTCGTGTTGATGGAGAATGGCAAGGGCAAATATTCCTTCATCAATGTTAGGCGTATTTCAGTTAATTGTCTGATAATTTAAAAAAAAAACTTTCTGCGAATTAAAGTTGAATCATTTTATATGACACTTCCTATTTGATCCTATTTGAAATGGAAACAAAGACAATGCTTTCTTCTTTTACATTGTTCCGTGTTGATCGTTACTCCGAACTTGTTTGATAATGTTCTTTTGAGTTGTCCCGTTTAAATCAATCACTTTTAAGTCCGGGTTCATATCGGTGGCTTTCCATGGCAGATAGAAGACACTTGTCGACATTTTGTTTTTCGTTTGCGACTAGAAACATGTTGTGGCCATGTTTTGTTAGAATTTAATCATTGATATTCAGGGAATTTCAACTGCAATGCAAATTTAATGAAATTTCCTAGATTTAAAGTCAGATCAACAATGTTTAATTTTTGGTGAAAATCCTCCGCAAGTACGTGTTTATTTATGATATAAATTCTCTTAAAATTATATCCAAATAAATCTACAATTTACTTGCATAAATAAACCCCAACGGGTTAAAGCAAACACATAAAATATACATGACAATGACATTAAAGAGTGCACAAAAGAGTGAACCTAGATGCAGATGTTCTTTATGGATTCTATTTCTTTACTTTTTTTCAGACCTTCAGGCTTTCGTTGGATTTTACCGTTTCTACTTATTGGGGTCTCAAGGGAATATCTCCATCGTCCGAAACCCCTCCTGCATTAGACCTCAACAATATACTAGTATTTTGCAGATCGGGTTTTATATTTTTCTCCTCTTTCTTAATTTCACTTTTTCATTTAGTTATTTGACTTTGTTGTTCTGGTCTAATACAAATTTATTGATTATTCAATGGAGTAATACGGGACTTACGTGTAATTGAAGGTGAAAACGATCTCCTCAAATACAAGTGAGAAAGAAAACTGGATTCCTGACCGCATGAAATAAATATATAAACCACCTGAAATTGAAGTGTACTTATAATTTGTCCTACATGACAATTATTTCTCTAATGATATGTCAAGTTTAAACCGGTTTCGACCCGTAAGATAAATTTTCTTTATTCAACGAATGTTGAATAAAGCCTCGTGCTATTTCCCGACAAATCTAGTCGGAATACAATTCTCGGTGTTTATCATTGATCATTAGAGAAAAAGATTACACCACTTTATCCCGATTATTACCATATTTTATCCACTCTCGATAGTTAAATTTAAAAATTTTAAAATGCTCGGCAAGCCTCGCAATTAAAATTTTAAAATTTAACTATCTCTAGTGGATAGAATATGGTAATGAACGGGATCTTGTGGTGTAATCTATATTTATCTGAATTTTAATTGACAAAAAACAATTAATCTGAAACGCTGCAAACTGGTTAAATATAAATCCCCCTAAGCTCAACAGTGTTTATTTAAGATTTTGAAGTTTCATTGGGGTATGAAAGTGTTGACAAAAGCATATTTAAATGAAGCGCGGTAGCGCTTCATGTTGAAAATGTGCGCCCGGTCAACACTTTCATAATCCCTATGAAACTTCAAAATAATGCATTCAATTCTTGTAATCACATTTTAACCGAAATGTAAGAAAACACAATTATTTACAGGAAAGTACATCATGTACACCCGGGGGAGGTACTTTATCAAAAAATTGGTATATATGTGCCAATTATAATGTCAAACCGGACCCTGTTCATGACCCTGAAATTTTGAAAATCATATCCTGTCAGTGACATTCAGTGTTAAAAAGTAACCCTGCTAATGACTTGATAATTATCGAGATAAATGAGTTCGAAATTCATACCCTGTCAATGACATGTATACATGTTATCTTGTCAATGACTAAATGTTGTTTGGTCTCAACCATAGTGAACAGACCAATGATGTTTACTACTGTAAAATTGAAATATATGTTCATTTCCAACATTGGACAAATTTAATGCACGATCAATAGTTTCACAATAGAAAAATTATGAAAAAAGGTTCGGTAACCCTGTTCTTGACAGGGGTGAAAAAGCAACCCTGATCATGACAAGACATTTATAAAAAAAACGACCCTGTTTTGCGGCACTTATATACTACCATTTATAATGGAAGTGCACCCCCACCCCCTCCCCCGGGGCATGTACATTAGGAATGAACATGTGATCAATTGCGGTGCATTGCATTTGCGCCAATTAGTATTTCATTTGCGCCAAAAAATATTTCATTTGCGCCACAAACTGTACTTCATTTGCGCCAAATTAAAATCTTTACATTTGCGCCAAATACAGGTAAATAGTATAGAAATAAGTAAAAATACTTTAACATTTTATACTTTTTCACTTGTGTTTCCTTCTTCTGTTCGCCAGCATTACTTGCTCATCGCGGAGAGATTGAAGTAAGATTTCAGGCAAAATATTTTACTTATACGCTTTTGTCTTTTTGTCCTTTGGAGATACTTAGGAAGGTGGAAAGAGATAGATTGGGTTTTTGCGGAAGAATAAAGAGCTACCGGTGTTTATTTGTGTGTGCTGTAAAAGGTTTATGTTTCGAAGCCAAGTACACGAGAAAGAATTTAATGCAAAAGATGAGANAAAGGAGAAGTTTAGTAAGAAAGTTGATGAAAGAATCGCCAAAATCACAGCAATAGAAGCTACACTTCCGCCTATTGACAAAAAGATAGAGAAAGAAATAAAAGACTCAGTTTCTAAAGGGTTTGCCCAAGAAAAATCAGAAGAGTCTGACATAAATGGTAAATTAGACGACTTGGTGTAACAATTTATTTATATAATATATTCATGACAGTTTTATAAAGCCATTAAGGAGCAGTATTTCTGTAACAAGTGTTGCTTCAAATCAAAATCTAAAAACTCAATCGATTTGTGCATAAATAGGTTTCATGGTATATCAGACTACAGTGAAGGCCGCTTTGACACCTACGGGTTTCTGTGCATGTCGTTAGTTTTGATATAGTTGGAATATAAGTACTGTATTTTTTGAATGATTTGCAATGCATTATTACTCTCAACATTACATTGTTTGTATCTATTGATATCTTCCTTGAAATAAATGATTGAAATCAGATTTATCATCATGACATTTCACTTTAAGGTGGATATCTAGAAATTTGTAGACACTTTTAAAGCAGTTTGACCCAATTCTATTGTCCTAGAATTTTTCACCATGGAATCTCCTTTATTTGATTTTAATAATGCATCACTTTCAACTGTACATGTTCACACGAACTCAGAATCTACGCCACGGTCATCGCTGTTAACCTTTTTTTTTATCTTAAAGGGGAACCTGTGTGCAGAAACATTGATATATGGCATTGTGTTTTGAGTTATTATGTGTAACAGTTGTATAAGGGAGGCAAAAATCAATTTTATTGCTAAGGAAATTGAACGGGTAATAATCAATGAAAAGATATGAAGTAAATAAACATAAGACAAAGTCTCTTCAACAAGCTAACGAACAGCGTTTTTATTGTTGTTCTTCAGCTTGAAGTTACAATGAAGACTTCAACATTGATCTTTGCTCATACCTTATAGTAAGTTCAAGACGGCCCCGAGCACCGGTTTGAGCAGAATTCGAACAACGCTACATTAATGTCGTTTCTGGTCATGGATGCCGCATTGTAAACAAACATTAATTAAACTGACAAAGTACTCTTACAATCACTGTCATCCTTTGCCCGACAAATGCAATCGTGTCTTAAGCTAGTGGATGATTATAACATATAGATAAACAAGGGGCATTCATCAAGTCGATTGTAGGAAAAACTTGGCGTTATAAAATAGTGAGATGAGTACATTTTAAACAGGTGGTCAGAATTACATTTGGAATAACAATGTTTTAATTTGATCTGCACCGAAGAGACACGAGTTGCCGAAATGCGCATATGCAGAAACTAAATTAACAGTAACTTCGGTATTTTGTTACTAATAATAATAGTATTTGTTATTTTTAATTCTTATTACCAATTATTTTATGAAAGGATATGGAGTAAATGAACATGAGACCATAACACATATGTTAACTCCAAATGCTATAATTTTAATGAGCAGTATGGCCATTTCGGAAATTAATTCCTCATCAGCAGCTTTGTACAAAAACATTGATGTATCAGATAGGTTATTACTGTTTTCAATTCATTATGAGAAAGGGTTGTATAAAGGGTAGAAAAATCAAACGTCGTATGCGAGACTATTTGAGGTGAGCTGTTCAAGGAGTTTTAATGAATTTTTATGAATCCACATCTGATTCACGCCACTCGTAGAATAGGCTTTTTAAACCATCTTTAACTGCAGTCAATAAAGTGGTTTGGATACTTAATAACTACACGTAACTGACTACTGAAGTAAATGCAAATTTAGTTTGCACAAATAGCAATTTCGACAACTTGCTTCGGTATTCGTTTGCCGATGTACTTATGTCTTTCATGTCTTTGAAGATCAAATAGAAACATTTTGACGTAAAAAAGAGGCGTAGAAAAGCTTATTTAAATAATAAATATCCAAACGAATCAAAACTGAGAGCCAAAAGCATCTTAGGACAAACATAAGCACGAGACAAATACTTCAATACACAATAAATGGATATGGAGCAAAATGCACATAACACACATTTTCTACAAATACATGGTTAAACATATTGTGGCATGTAATTATAATTTTCAGGCATTGTAGGTGTTTCCTGTTGTCCCTTTTATTTCATTTAAAAACCAATAATGCTGTTCTTCGAAAACTAAATTATTTTGGTCATTTTTATAGACTGGGTTTAAACCGCAGACTAAAAATCTCATTTTCCAACCCTGAAATATGCTAAAATTCATTGAAATTGTGTTTCATGAAATACAAAACTCCTTCGAAAGAAATTTTCAAAAATTTAAATCTCTATAGACTGAATTTAAACCTAACTTTTCAACCCTTTGCGCATATGCAGAAAATAAATTGACGGTAACTTCGGTATTTTCTTATTCAATATGCTAAAACTCTTTCGAAGGGACAGGATGAATAATTTTTTTAAAAAATTAAACTGTTTTGGTCATTTTTTAAACATTGGGTTAAAACCGCAGACTAAAAATCCTTAAATATGCTAAAATTCATTAAAATTGGAGTTCGCATGGCACCCGTCACACTGCCAATGAAAAGTCCGGTATTGTCACAGTCGATGTGACCATGATTTGACAGACCTTTACAATGTTTTTATTTCACTAATGAGAATAGATATCTTTGGGTAGGTCCAGAGTTTATTACTGGATTGACTAAAGTAAGTTGGAACCGAACCGTCAGTCAAAAGAACGATCAATCCATGGACAATTGCAACATTGGAAGCACTAAGAAACAAGAACACCACTTGAGTGCGGGACAAAAAAGAAAAATGAAGACACACTTACAGATGAACAACACGGACCCAATAAAAACCATGGGTGAGATCAGATATACAGGTAGAGTAAGCATCTCCTGTTACTTATAAGACACCCGCCGTGTTGAACATGTCAACTCAGGTAGTAAAGTAGAATCTGATAGAGGAAAAACAAACTTTAGTTGTAGAGGGAAAGATCTGTCGTCATCTGGGAAACATATATCCCATAGCGATCTACAAGATCGTGATGTCGACCGTAAAACTTCTGTAGTGATGGCTTTGGGTTTTTGGTAGCGTACCCTTGTTTAAGTAATCTATTTGTAAGCAACTGAGCACTATCAAGGGAGTCACTGTAACGACCACAAGATGTAAACTCCATATGCTGGTGCTTTCGGAATGTTGCTACAAAGAAAAGGGAAATTGACTATTGGAGATGAAGTCATCACGTTTGTCATACAGCCTAGTTTGCAATTTACCTCTGCTGTCAATTTCAAGATGAAGGTCAAGGAATGATGCCGATGTGGAAGTATCTGTAATATCCTCAATTTCAAGCTCTTTTGGATAAATTAGATGAAGAAAATCACCAAAGCGAGGGTTGTTTAGTGATAAAATATTATCTATAGAACGGAAAAATTAAAGGACTGTGCCAGTTTTTTTTTTTTTTTTTTTTTTGTCCTTCAATGAAATCAGCCTCATAAAAGTGGGGAGACAGATCGGCTAAAAGAGGCATAGTTTGTGCCTACTGGAATCCCGATGGTCTGTTGAAAAACAAGTCCTCCAAACTGGACAAATATATTGTCGATCAGAAACTCTAACATTTTGATCAGTCGTACTTCACAGAGTATGCTTGTTCTCTACCTATGGCAATGTACTTATATCTTCGTTCGCCGTTCTTACGAGAGAAAAATCTTTGACTTATATCTTTCAGCCGAGATTTGATTTGTTCATGAGGAATGGTAGTATAAAGTGTGGAGAAGTCAAAAGTTTTAATGCTGTTACTATGCAATAATGATCTAGATTTTGGATGTCAAGCAAATCTTTAGAGTTTTTACAACATTTCATTTACACCACTTCTTGAAAAACTAGTATCACAGTAGTTTTGAAAGCCCTGTCAAGATAGGGGTTAAAAGTTTAGAAAGAGGTTTTGTGGAACATTTTGCAGATCCAGCGAGGTGCCGTTGTTTGTATGGGCATTTGTGTAATTTTGGAAGGGAGATCGGTGTTTTCATCTTTGGTTGAAATCCCAAAGGAAAGCAAAACAATTTTATGGTTCTGTAATATCTTCTCCTTAGTAGCTGTGTAGGTTTGATTGCCCTGGGAGTTACCAATGCTTAGGTCTTTCTTTAAACATTCGATGTAATGATTTTTACATGTGAAAATGATATTATTAGGGGCCTTATCTTCCAGAACAACAACATATTTGTCATGAATGGAGGATGAGTATCTGGCATTATTTTGGAAAATGAATGATGCTTTTGTTTTCATTGACCCTCGTAGCTGACTAATTCGTTTAAGAATCATAGACCCCACAGCCTTAATCCACTCCGAAAGAGAACCGACTGTGACAATATCGGGCTTTTCACTGTGACGGGTGCCAAGCGTGGAGCAGATCATGCTTACCCTTCCAAAGCACCTGATGATACCTCCGTTTTGGTAGGGGTTCACACTGCTAGTGCTTTAGTTTTGTGTTGTTTGTATTCATTTTTTTGTTTATTTCTTTTGTCTTTGTAATGCTGTCTCAATTCGTGTTGGATATGAATTGCGTGCTTTTGGATTTTTGATTTTGTAGTCCCCCCTTTTCATCATTTTTGCTTCGGTATTCGTTTGCCGATGTATTATGACATTCATAAGAGGTACATGTTTTTACTGACAGTAATAAACATTGAAAGGATATGGAGTAAATTCACATGAGACAAAGTCTCTACAAATACATGATTGAACCAAGCAAAGGGACAACGCTTTTATTGCTGTTCTTCATAATCAAGTCACCTTGAAGTAGAACTTTAATATCTTGACAAAGTCTTGGACAGAAATGAAAAAAAAAACTCCAAACTGACATATAAGATGAGGCTATACATTTTAAAAAATTTTTGAAATTATGGATTTCCTTTGATTGGGTTCTAGTGCTGCTGATGAGGAATTAATTTCCGAAATGGCCATACAGCTTATTAAAATTATTGCAGTTGGAATTAACATATGTGTTATCGTCTCATGTTCATTTACTTCATATCATTTCGTTAAATATTTAATACAGGAGTTTGTCTTTTATTGCAGTGTGGAGTTGGTAAAACAATTCCCCGTGGTAGAGATGTATGCTCTTTATTTTTCTTAGATATGGTGTACTTGTACATGAGATAATATCTCATGTGTACACTTTGTTCAATTACTATTATCTAAATTTATGTAAATTCTAAAACCTAAGGATTAACTCCCTCCATCGTAGTTTAGTCCTTAGCTATATTTGATACTACTGATTATTCGGATTTAGTTTGGTTTCATGCATTTTTACAAATTTTTTGAAATTATGGATTTCCTTTGATTGGGTTCTAGTGCTGCTGATGAGGAATTAATATCCGAAATGGCCATACAGCTCATTAAAATTATTGCAGTTGGAATTAACATATGTGTTATGGTCTCATGTTCATTTACTCCATATCCTTTCATTAAATATTTATCTATTCAAACAGAGTTAATATTTTTGCACATAGATCATATTTTTTGGTCATTAGTCAATTTAAAATACATGATTTATACAATGTACAAAGTTTTATCGACTTTCAATTGTATGGTCATATATTTTAATGCATATTCTAATATGACTCTCTTCTATGGCTTTGGAAACAAAGCTATGTACTAATTCCAACAATATTTTTTAGCACATGCGTATATCTATTACAAAAGGACATTCGTAATGTACAGTTTCACATTTTATTCACTCAATATTAATGTGTAAATAAACTTTTAAATAATGAATCACCCAAAAGCTGCAACAAATAATGACAATAATAGAAATTTACAACAGTTACTAAATTTAAGACTCGGAACTGAAATTGACATAACCGTAACCTAGCAACGGATGTGTTGTTGTTATGAAATCTTATCTATGTTGCACATCATGCTCTACAATTAAGATATAAAAACTTTAATTTTAACGTTAGTAAAATTATGATTTGACTTTTAT
>MJUU01035990.1:0-24683 GCA_002080025.1 Modiolus philippinarum
TCGACATGCTGCGGTCGTATCATGCTGCGCTCGGCGTAGCCCTTTATTAAAAGTAGTTGTATTTTAAAATATTGACAAATAAAATAATATGAATCACAATTAATGTTGTTGGGTCATCACAATCTAGCTATCGCCATATTGCCTGTTGTCTGGTGTAGAATCAGTGAAAATGACGATTTTCAAATCGATTTTGATGAGATAAGATCTTTATCTTAAGTGAAAAAAATTACACGGACGGATAGCCTATTTTATCTATTTTCACCACATAGTTGTACAAATTGGAAAAGTGTATTAGTTCTCTCGCAATTTAGTTCTAAAAAGGGGATACTTCACAGAAAATATATTTGAAATTTTAGAATCAATTTTGACGAGACTAAACATCTTTCGATTCTTATAAAAATTATACCAAAAGAAAGAGAAATTTATGTAGAATGAGCACATAGTTGTACATTTTAAAGAACGCAATTCTAAATCTTGGTATTTTCTATATTTTACAATCTGTCGTTATATTTCTATGTACAAAATAAGACAATCCACAGGTAGCCACTTTAGTCACGTGACTGGTCGATGACGCTAATAGTTTAACATGAAAGTTTGGTTCAATTTGCTTCAGTAGCTTCAGAGGAGATAGTCAATATATGCTTTTCCCATAGGGTCCCATGTTAAACTATGTTCTGCGCTGGCAGCCATGTTTTTTCACGGATCAAAAAAATTTCAGCAAACTAAGTAAAGGGCCTTCCATACATCATTCCTGTAAAGTTTGGTTCCATTTGCTTCAGTAACTTCAGAGGAGATAGCAAATATTTGCTTCTCCCATAGGGTCCCATATTAAACTATTATCTGCGCTGGCGGCTATGTTTTTTCACGCACCTAAAAAATTTCGGCAAAATAAGTAAAGGACCTTGCATACATAATTCCTGTAAAGTTTGGTCCAATTTGCTTCAGTAGCTTCAGAGGAGATAGCAAATATATGCTTTTCCCATAGGGTCCCATGTTAAACTATGTTCAGCGCTGGCGGCCATGTTTTTTCACGGATCAAAAAAAATTCGGCAAACTAAGTAAAAGACCTTCCATACATCATTCCTGTAAAGTTTGGTTCCATTTGCTTCAGTAACTTCAGAGGAGATAGCAAATATTTGCTTTTCCCATAGGTCCCATGTTAATCTATGTTCTGCGCTGGCGGCCTTGTTTTTTCACGGATCGAAAAAATTTCAGCAAACTATGTAAAGGGCCTTCCATACATCATTCCTGTAAAGTTTGGTTCCATTTGCTATAGTAACTTCAGAGGAGATGGCAAATATTTGCTTTTTCCATAGGGTCCCATGTTAAACTATGTTCTGCGCTGGCGGCCATGTTTTTTCACGGATCGAAAAGATTTCGGCAAACTAAGTAAACGACCTTTCATACATCATTCCTGTAAAGTTTGGTTCCATTTGCTTCAGTAACTTCAGAGGAGATAGCAAATATTTGCTTTTCCCATAGGGTCCCATGTTAAACTATGTTCTGCGCTGGCGGCCATGTTTTTCATGGATCAAAAAAATTTCGGCAAACTAAGTAAAGGACCTTCCATACATCATTCCTGTAGAGTTTGGTTCAATTTGCTTCAGTAACTTCAGAGGAGATAGCAAATATATGCTTTTTCCCATAGGGTCCAATGTAAAATCTAAGTTCAGCGCTGGCGGCCATGTTTTTTGGCGGATCGGAAAAATTTTGGCCAACTTAGTAAAGAACTTTCCATACATCATTCCTGTAAAGTTTGGTTCAAATTGGTCCAGTGGTTTCAGAGGAGATAGCAAAAATGTGAAAAGTTTACGGACGACGACGGACGCCGAGTGATGAGAAAAGCTCACATGGCCTTTGGCCAGGTGAGCTAAAAATGTGATGGAAAAAAGAACTTTCCTTAATGCCTTAAATAATTGTGCCATCAGATTTCCATTCAGAGAACTCAATAAGGGCATCATCAGAAATCTACAGGGTGTTACCTTTAATTGACATAATTTGACTAGTAGTACAGAGTTTCTGGTCCTCATTGATAGTATTGTGGAAATGTTTGTTCAAACTAAGCGGATTTCCATTAGGATTAAAATTTGACAACTTATCAGAAAAATGTCACTGCTTTGGTTAGCACAGAGGTCTTCGTACATTTAAGCATAATGGATTTCCACTGCCCCCTATAGTCAAAACTAGGTGTGACCTTTTTAGTGCACCTGGCCTAAAAGGCCAAATGAGTTATTGCCATTACTTGGCATCTGTTGGTGGGTGCCTGTCTAAAACCTTGAAAAAAATCTCCTTTGAAACCACTGAGCCATTTTCAACCAAACTTTATCTGAATCATTATCAGGGTATTTAGATTCAAAATTATGTCCAAGGATCTTACAATGTGGCTGCAGTTACAAAAATGGAACATAGGGGGTAAATTACCATTTTTGGAAAATAACTCAAAAACCATTACAGAAATCCAAATTCTGACATAAGTGGAAAATATTACCAGCATGACAAGATCTACCCAACCTGAAATTTTGCAGAAAATCCAGAAACCTTTCTTGGAGTTATTGCCTTTTTCTGCAAAATGTTAATATTAGGTATAGCAATCCGGCGACGGAGGCGGCGGCGTAAACTCTTTCCTAAAACCTTCATAACTTTTCAAGGGTAATACATACAAACATCATCTTTGGTTCAATAAGCACATAAACATTGCGACATAGTTTCACATTCAAGTCCTTTTCTCAGGAACTATAATACCTAGACTTGTCATATTTGGTCTATAGTGAGATCTATATGGGTACACGGCAGTCTGACACCTGTCGTGTTGCCTTGACCTCAATTGCATGGTTCAGTGAACTTAGAAAATCTGCGACATAGTTTCACATTCAAGTTGATTTCTCTGGATATGTAATACATAGAACCACAATATTAAGTGTATTGATGTATCTTAGTAGGTGCATGCCAGTCTGCCACTTGTCATTTGACCCTGACCTCATTTGCACTGTTCAATGACTTTGTAAATTTTGCGACATAGTTTTACATTCAAGTCAATTTCTGAGGCACTGTAATATATAGACATACTATATTTTGTCTATTGCTACATCTAGGTGGGTGCTTGCCAGTCTGACACCTGTCATGTAGCCTTGACCTCAATTTTATGGTTCATTGACTATGATCACTTTTCTACTAGAATACTTATTTCTCTGTAACTAGAACACCTAGATTCATCATATTTGATATATTGCTACATCTAGGTGGGTGCTTGCCAGTCTGACAACTCTCATGTATCCTTGACCTCAATTTCATGGTTCATTAACTTTGAACATTTCTTTACCGTAACATTTATTTCTCTGTAGCTATGATACCTAGAGTCATCATATTTGGTCTATTGCTACATCTAGGTAGGTGCATGCCAGTCTGACAATTGTCATGTAGCCGTGACCTCAATTTCATGGTTCATTGACTTTGATCATTTCTCTTTAACTAGAACACTTGCAGGCATCATATTTTGTCTAATGCTACATCAAGGTAGGCACATGCCAGTCTGACACCTGTCATGTAGCCTTGACCTCAATTTCATGGCTCATTGACTCTGAACATTTCTTTACTGTAACACTTATTTCTCTGTAGATATGATACCTAGAATCATCATATTTGGTCTGTTGCTACATTCAGGTTGGTGCATGTCAGTCTGGTACATGTCATGTAGCCTTGACCTCAATTTTATGGTTCATTGACTTTGATCATTTCTCTTCAACTGGAACACCAACAGACGTCATATTTGTTCTTTTGTTACATCTAGGTGTGCTCATGCCAGTCTGGCGCCTGTCATGTAGCCATGACTAATTATTTTGGTAAAGATATGCATATACAGGCGAGACATTTCTGTGTCTACACTTGTTTTATCAAAACAGCTATCGCAAAAATGTTTATTCGAGGATCTTCCCTCCTTGACATTTTGAAGAAAATCGGAATACCTATATGGGAGTTATTGCTCTTTCAAACTTTTTGTAAAAGTTGATACATATATATCATGAACTATTTGAGATAGGGGTTAAGATTGAATGCAAACATGTTCAGTATGTCAAGGACTACATTTTATCTTTATGACGGAGGTTGCCTACCTCATCCAAGATGGCTGCTAGCCGGGAAATTAGTTTTACACTGGCACTATGGGAAAACACATTTGACAGATATTCTCCTCTGAGACTACCTGGTCAATTCGAATCATACTTGGCCCTAAATTACCTTAGTTGGTCCCTTTGAAAAAATGTGTCTGGCAAGTCCTCATCAGATCCAAGATGGCCACCAGCGGGGAACATAGTTCAATATTGGACCCTATGGAAAAACACATTAAAACATCCCTTCTGAGAATACATGGTCTATTAGAATCATACTTGGTCACAACTTTCCTAAATTGCCCCTCCCCTTTTTGGAAAAATATATCCAGCAAGTCACCATCAGATACAAGATGACCGCCAGCGGAGAACTTAGGTTAACATTGAACACTATGGGAAAACGCATTGATATATCTACCTGGCCAATTGGAATCGAACTCGGTCATTAAAGTCCTTTGGTGGCCAACTTTAAAAGAATATGTCCAGCAAGGCCCTATCATACCCAAGATGGCCGCCAGCGGGGAATTTAGTTTTACATTGGACTTGGAACCAAATTTAGTCACAATGGTCTTTAATGGCCCACTTTGTGTGTCCAGTAAGTTCACACTAGATTCAAGATTGCATGGCCGCCAACAGGAGGCACAAACCCTTTGGGAAATGCATACAAAGATCATTTCCTCTGGCACATCGAGCCATATTACACCGAAGTCTATTATCATACAAAAAAGAGACCCTTTAAGGTTATTTGTATTGTCTATGCCAGCCTTAGACCAGGTGAGCTACAAGCTATTCGGATCCTCTAGTTTTCATCTAAGGTTGACCTAATATTATCTGGAAAGATGTTCATGACAAAGGAAAATAACATTTTTTAAATGATACTATCTGAATGCTGTTGAATAAAAAACAACAAATTATAGACAGCTGTGTAGAAAGGGCAAAATTGCACCCTCATAAAATCCTCAAATCCGGTAGAGTTAACAATAATTAATCTTAAAAAGGGAAAGATCTGTTGTCATATGGGAAACAGATATGGTGGTGATGTCGACCGTAACACTTTTGCATTGAAACTTCAAGTAATGGGTAACACAGGTCCTTGAGTAGCAAATGAGCTGGGAGATGTAAGGCGCCATTTGAACTGTTGAATGTTCATACAAAGAAAAGGGATAAGAAATTGAAAGAAGCTATTTCAACCGGAGACCCTTTTCAAGTAATACTGATTCTATTACAGTCTACAACTGTTGTGTTAACGACAAAGAAGACTAAATTGAAAGGACTGCAGTGGCAGGCTTAATGGCTGCTAAAAATCTCTAAGGAAATGCAACTAAGGCGCGAGGAAAATTGGCTGAGGACGGAAAGTCGAAAGGAATATCGCGTAACAACAAGGGTAATGTCAAAATGAGTTTGCGTTGTCAATTCCGTCAGGATCAGTCTAAGGATAGAGGGAATTTATATAAAGCCGTCGTGGAAATTTTGGCTTCAAACCTGCGTATAAATGTAAACAACATAGATATTTATAATCTAGGGAAATGTGTCTTATAAGAAAATTATAAGCCATAGTGATAATCAAATGGAATTCACAGTCAACAGTTGAATTACATGCAGGGAAATTGTATATTAGTTTTGTGTTAGTGATGAGCAACACATAGTGACAGGTCATACTATATAATTTCAAAAAATGTCTGAAATCTTTAAAATTGATTCTCTGTTATCTGTTATTCTAATGTACAATTCATTGTTATCTTTATCAAGAAAATTCAAATTCTTTGTTATCTGTTATTGGAAATATCAGCTCGCTGTCATTGAAACCACCTTGCCTCCTCCCCCCATAAATGTGAAACTCTGGATTGCTGCCACATGTTTTTAGGCTGTCCATTGATACAGCATGTATTAAACAATAGAATCTCCAATATCATGCGTCTAGAAGCAGACAAAGGAGGAAAGCGATAGAACCATAAGATTATTAAAACTAGAAATAACTGACTTGGAAGACAACAAAAATAGTGGAAAAAAGAAAAACCCAAATAGTAAAAGCAAATGAGAATGATGAGGTAATGCAAGACATCCACAAATGAGTGACAATGTTATTTTTTAAACAGGTAGACCAACAAATTTCTCAACTTGAAAGAAATGACGAACAACATGTAGTATGGTATCAAAAAACAGAGGCAAAAATAGCTTCAACACTCACGTAAACTGCAATCAACAAGACCTGAAGTATGGTATCAAGAAACAGAGGCAAAAATAGCTTCAACACTCACGTAAATTGCAATCAACAAGACCTGAAGTATGGTATCAAGAAACAGGGGCAAAAATAGCTTCAACACTCACGTAAATTGCAATCAACAAGACCTGAAGTATGGTATCAAGAAACAGAGACAAAAATAGCTTCAACACTCACGTAAATTGCAATCAACAAGGCCTGAAGTATGGTATCAAGAAACAGAGACAAAAATAGCTTCAACACTCACGTAAATTGCAATCAACAAGGCCTGAAGTATGGTATCAAGAAGCAGAGACAAAAATAGCTTCAACACTCACGTAAATTGCAATCAACAAGACCTGAAGTATGGTATCAAGAAACAACCGCAAAAAAGGAAGCTTCAACTCTCATATAAATAGTTTCATGGTCACAAGTAACGCAAATAACAAACGTAATATAATGCCACACAGTCAGCGATGAACCAAATTCCAGGTATCATTTTGTTTGTGTGGCATTCCAACCCATCAATAAATTCTAGCGCCAACGACTTCTCATCCATTGGTACATAATTACATACCTGTATTATCATCACGGGGCAACATGCATAATATCAGAACATCATGAAGAGAGGTATGACAGAACCAAACACTACTGGAAAAATCGCGGAGTAAAATGCAAAATATCAGGACATCATGAACAGAGGTATGACAGAACCAAACACTTCTGGAAAAATCACGGGGCAACATGCATAATATAAGGACATCATGAAGAGAGGTATGACAGAACCAAACACTACTAAAAAATCACGGGGCAACATGCATAATATCAGGACATCATGAAGAGAGGTATGACAGAACCAAACACTACTGGAAAAATCACGGGGCAACATGCATAATATCAGGACATCATGAAGAGAGGTATGACAGAACCAAACACTATTGGAAAAATCACGGGGCAACATGCATAATATCAGGACATCATGAAGAGAGGTATGACAGAACCAAACACTACTGGAAAAATCACGGGGCAACATGCATAATATCAGGACATCATGAAGAGAGGAATGACAGAACCAAACATTACTGGAAAAATCACGGGGCAACATGCATAATATCAGGACATCATGAAGAGAGGTATGACAGAACCAAACACTACTGGAAAAATCACGGGGTAAAATGCATAATATCACAACATCATGAAGAGAGGTATGACAGAACCAAACACTACTGGAGAGATTAAACTAATCCTGCCGGTAGAAGTAATAACGATGAGGTAGAAAATATCGACAGTAATTACACTATAAACACAAACATACTCAGAATGTAAATAGTGTGGAACCAAGTAAACCTTAATTCTACCATAGAGATACAGGTCATAAACCAACTGTAACATGGAAATCTTCAAAGATGCACGAAATGGAATAACTGTAAGAATGTAAAAACAAGAAGCCAGGCTATAAGCAGACAAAATACATGCTATGTAGGAAAATCTGTTCACATGGTGAACAACTCACAACTACCAAGGTTGGTGTAGAAGTGCTATTATGTGATGATATGACAAAACCCTTACTGCTTATATCTATTTATATAACAACAAAAGGATGTAATGATGTAAACAAGTATAAAGAATTTATTGATATATTATTTTGACATAGCACACATGGTATTTTGATTGGCGCTGACTTGAACGAAGATCTTGGTAAGACTAACGTATAATAACTACAATGTAACTAACTCACAATGTAAACAATTTGTCCTTGAATGTATATGCTATAAAGGAAAGACCTTCTTAAACGGTTGCGGACATAATTGTAGCGAATTCAACTTCTCCCTTCATAATGATATTTCTGAAGTTAACTAATAGTAGATAACCTTGATGAGAACACCTCCGATTATTATCCAGTCTCAATCACATGCAATTCTCGATTTGTCCAAGACTGCAATTGCATCCAAGAGAACTTATACGGACAATATTAATAACGAAAATATATGCAGCTATAGTTACCAAAAAAATTGAAATAAACAATTTATAAGGATACATCGGCAATCGAATACCGAAGCAAGAGCTAGGAAATGGGAAATTCTAAAATCATAAATCCAAAATCACGGCAATTCTCAGCAACACGAACTGAGACAGTATGACAAAGACATAACAAACAAACAAAATGAACTTAAACGCCACAAAACTAAAGCACCAGCAGTGTGAACCCCTATAAAAACTGAGGTATCATCAGGTGCTCCGGAAGGGTAAGCATGATCTGCTCCACGCGTTTTACCCGTCACACTGCCCGTGAAAATATTTTACGAAGGGATATGGAGTAAATGAACATGAGACCATAACACATATGTTAACTCCAACTGCAATAATTTTAATGAGCTGTATGGCCATTTCCGAAATCAATTCCTCATCAGCAGCACTAGAACCCAAACAAAGGAAATCCATAATTTCAAAAATGTCCGGTTTGGTCACAGTCGGTGTTAGTCAGTCCGGTAACAAACTCTGGATCTACCAAAAGATATCAGTTCTCATTTGTGAAACAGAAACACTGTAATGATCTGTCAAATCGCGGCGACGACCGCAAAACCTCTGCAGTGACAACTTCAACAGTGACCGAACACACCCCGATGTTTAAGTTTTTGAGACAGTAATTTCGCTCTGTTGACAAAATCGCCGTACAAACTACAGGCACGACAATAACTTCACAAGGATTGAAGAAACAACTCGAAACAATCTGAGTCATTATCACTTCCTTTCTATGATCTAGACTATACTCTTGGCCATAAATATGGAATATTGTATGTTAAGAATGCCTGAGATACTTAAAGGTTGTTTGTTTTCGAAAATTCAAAAAAATCAAATTATCCTTTAAAAATCGCTGAAATTATCACTTACTAGTAACTTATTCTTGCTTATGATGGGCATCGAAAATTGCATTTTTTAAAAAAATATTTGTACATACAATATTTGATTCAAGAAATGTCCCATTTTCACCAAAAAGTGGGTTTCAGAACGGGGAAAAGGAGTGGTCTAATAGATTCGTAGAAGCAGAGACTTTCGTACTTCACAATTAAAACAATGTTTAGAGCAAAATATTATATTTTCATCCACACACTTTTGTACATAATGCTTCCAAACTTCAAATTTTGGCTCAGAAAACACGAATATTCCATATTTATGACCAAGCGTATATAACTGCAATGATAAAATTTGAGACTTGCCTTATTCATGATCTTGCAAATAAGGAAAAGATTGTCGAGTCTACAGGTGAAATCAGAACTGCAGTAAAAGAAAATGAATAAAGGAAAAACTGCTGACAGCGAGATATTATCAATTGAAAACTTTGCTTAGGGTGGTGAAAACTGGTTGATAAACTTCACAAGATTATAGAAGCTATATTAAAATCTGGACCATCCCTGAACACTTAAAACTGAATGTATAAAAGTCTTGGAAAAAAAATATGTGTTTGTACCTGTTGACAAGGATTCAAACAACGCTGCTATCGTTTGAAGAAAATACTACATCGATATCCAACAATAAAAACTGGACAAGTCGAACAATTTCAGACGTACTAATTGGGACGAAAAAAAAACATTATAGAAAAAAGAAGGGAAACGGGGAATGTGTCAAAGAGACAACGACCCAAAGGGGAGTAATAACAACTCAAAGCCACCATAAAATCTTCAATGAACGGTGAGAAAACCCCACGCCCAACGGCAGGTCGGAGTCGGCCCCTGAACAAAGAGCAATCAAGTCCAGCGAAATAAACATCATCCTAGACTCCTATAGACATAAAGTAAACTAACTAGAAAAGGGACAAGACACACAAAGGCTTAATAAATTTCCGACTTAGGACAGGCGCAAACCTGCTGCGGAGGGGTTAAACTAGTTTTATTGGATCCAAACCTTCCCCCTACAGCCAATGTGATAAATCAAAAAACAATCGCAACAACAGTAAAATTCAGTTGGCAACAGGACTGAGTCAATTGTGAAAAATGAAACTGAAAGAACTAAATATACGGACAAAAACATGAATTCACAAGAGACTACTAACAGTTAACTGACATGCCAGCTCCAGACCCATCACCAACTGACAAAGTAAGTTATGTGCCCTCAGTATACAGCTTCCACCAAGATCCCTTCCTGTGAGGAGTTTAGAATAATGATTTCATGTATATACCGGAATACATAACCCGTGTCCATGCAATACAGATTTTAGAAATTTAGAATGTGTTTAGTTAAATTGCAAAGACCCTACCAAAAAATCAATGTTAATACCAAAGAAGGCCATACGCAATGACTTGACGACAATAACGTAATTATAACCCTTATGAATTAGACGATTTAAAGGTTTTATAAGTTTGTTAGGCGAGTTTAAGTATTTTTTTACTCTTATGTAAAACATTACCGTAAAATAAGGGATGTGAAATGCCATCCTTGATTAGACGTTTACAGGTTGCATTGTATTTATGAACTAAGTCTTTATATCGATGATAAAATTTAGTAAAGGTTTTTAACTAGTTTGTGATAACGAAAACCCTGATGTAATATGTATATAGAAATGCTCAAAGTTACAGCTAAAGATAATACCTAACCTACCATGTTTTGGGTTCCTAAGCTTCACAAAAATCCCTTGAAACATCGTTTTATTTCGGCACCTATTAAGTATTCTACTAATTTCTCCATCCATTTTACTAGTTCACTTACTTGTATAAAGGAGTTGATTATTAAATACTGAGAAGAAACTATCAAAACTCTGGTGCAAATTAAGTTGATTAAATCCAAATTGGGAAAACTTATTAAATGGTCTTTTAAATTTTCTGGTGAGCAGTTCGTTTGTTGTAACAAAAAGCAAGGATTCTTCTCTAATATTACTTACAATAATTTTTGTTTCTGGACATGTGATGATATGCTTAATGCACTCAATCTTTTAATCTTTTAATTTGCTAGACATTTTTGTTCGTTTTGGCAACACTATTTATCAACAGGTCATAGGTATTCCCATGGGTACAAATTGTGCACCTCTCATTGCAGATCTTTTTTCTGTTCTGCTACGAACGAGACTTCATGATAAAACTTCAAAACTGAACAATACAAAACAGTGATAAACTTATTTCTATTTTCAATGATGACTGCAGGTATATTGACGATATCCTCTGTTTTTAGATTATGTAGACATCATTTACCCAGAAGAAGCGAAATTAATAAAGCTAACAATTATTTCAAATACTGCCCTTTTCTGGATCTGACTATCATTATTGACTCTGGTGAAATAAAAACTAAAATGTATGATAAAAGGAATGTTTTTGATTACACTATCACTATTTTGATTACACTATCACTAATTTCCCTTTTCTTGACGGCGACATTCCTCTAGCTTCATCCTACGGGGTGTTTATTTCTCAAATAGTACGACTCGCACGTTTTTTTTTTGTCTTGACGATTTTAATGAACGCAATCGTACTATCACGGTCAAACTCTTACAACAGGGTTACAGGAATTTAAGTTGTTGAATACATTTAAGAAGTTTTAATTTGACATCTAAATATTGCGCTACTCACAAACAGCTTATTACTAAGGACATTTCTAATCCTCGTTTTTACGGAAATGTTGTTAGAATGATAGAAACTGATTAAAAATCCAGCTAGCTGGGACGTAACTTACATTCTTTACACAATAGGGGATACTGACAAGATACTCTGCTTGCATCCGTTAATTAGCTTTGACATCTAGTGACCTTAAAATTTTACATACATACTGTCCTCTCACTGATACTGCCGATGACTACTTAAATATATGATAATCCTTGACCGAATCCTTCGGCAAGTTTTGAGTTTGAGTTTTCTGCCGAAGTATTTTACCAGCAGGCTAAGCTTCTTCAGCTAGCCGGTAGATTAGCGGCGAGCACCCGTTTACCCATCTTTCAAAATTACGTTCCTTTTAAAATTGTGCTTATGGAGTTAGCTGTCCACCTGCATTAGGCCTTACTAGTATGTTTAATTATACTAAAGGGAAACGGGACAGATAAAGGGGAGGTTTGGGTACCATAAATCGGTTTAACCCTACCGCTGGCTTTTGCTAGTGCTGGTAGCAAGTCCGGCTGTCCCGAGTTCCTATCGTTGTTTACTTTTGTCTTTTGTCTTATTTGTGTTTTTTCTTTGTAGGCCCCTGGCAGATTGTGGCATGTAATTATAATTTTTAGCCATTGCAGATGTTTCCTGTTATCCCTTTAATTTCATTTATAACACCAATATATAAAAACAAAGGATCAGCAGCGGAACCAAAGAATTTTAGAGGGATAATGTATTTGTTGTGCTTTTAAAACATACAGACCAAATTGAAAAGTAGAACAAAACCTATTTTGTATGCTACACAATGTACGCTACAGACAGGATTCACCCAAAAGCCCTCTCAATTAAATGCAACATTTATCCAAGGAGAAACAAAAAGAGAAACCCTAGAACAAAACAAAATCTATAAATAATCTTTCTTGATGACAAAGAAGCATTTGATGTTGTAATCCACAAAAACCTAACGAGAAAATTATACAAAGATAGGAGTATAAAAGTGCGCCACTACAGCATGTGCAGATGATATGACCTTGTATGAACTTGTATCAACTGAAGCACAAATACTTCATACGATTGCATTCAATTATGGTCAAGATCATTAATATAAATTACAATCATAGAGAAGCATGGTTATGAAACCAAAGAAGAAACAAATAACAGCTGTCAAACTTATTATGAATGAATATTCATTAGATAACGCAAAAATCGCATTTCGTCTAGGAATGCATAGAACTACCACAGAAAATGAAACCATTAAAATAATCATAAATGAACATAAAAAAGCAAGAAAAATATCTTAAAGCCTAAAGTCTGCTATGTCCCACGCTAATAATGGGCTATATCCTGGTATATGAACACTTATTTTGAATACTTACGCCATCACAACATTGCTACATGCAATAGATATATTAATTCTAAGCAAAAAGGCATATCGAACAGCTAAAGAGAAATTACTGATATTTTTATTTGTCTTTGCGACAAAATGCTCTTGACGTAGAAACATACATTATCCCTGGGCTTATTACAGTAGAAGGAAAAATACACCCAAAATTCTACACCTTTAAATAGTTTATGCTCACATCCAAAAAACGTCCGCAAAAGGGCAAATTGCAAGAATCCAAATTTCCATTAAAGATCATGACAGTAAAATTTTCTTCACGGAAGTCAACGCTTATAAATCGTCTTTTTAACCATCTTTGCAACTCTGGAATACGATTCAAAGCAGAAAATATAAGCAATACAGTCTGTGCTGACGATATCACAATTCAGAGGTGTGAAGCGATATGTAAGTATGATAAACATTCCTGTGATTAAAAACAGAGATGTACCAATCACATCCCTTGAAGGGTTATGTCATTTCTAAAAACGAATACAACAAGTAGCTACAGAACTATAAATGTCAAATGGAACTTCTTGCTGTAATTTACGAAAAGTAATACTCACCTTATGTAAAAATAACATTGATAATTCAAAAGAACCCCGATTGTTTGATAAGTGAACAAAAGCAACCAATCTTCAAAATCTTGTTTCATAATATGTATGTGAAAATGTCTACCTTGTTGTACATTTATATCAAACAAATAGCTAACTTGGAGTTGCTTAACCAATAAACTAGATCAGTAACAATAGACAATGAACAATAAATTACTAAGTATCGAAAATATTTGATTACCATCTCTCAATACCGAAGCATTACAGAAAACTAAATTGAAACCAAAGACACAAGGAACATAAAGAATTATCATTATTTCCTACAAAACAGTGAATCATCAAGCATAAGAGGGACTCAAATATGCCAGAATAGAACAACATGCTTATTGACTTGAGTTGAATGCTGGAGTGCCTGAGATTAGTATGTGAAGGAAATAGTTAAAATACATTTTCGTAACGAAACAAAAGCATTCAATAAATTTGCACTCACTGTACAAGTGCCAATATGAGTGATTGGGAAGCAAGACCAGAACGAAACATTTCATCAGTGCACTTTATGGTCATTTCGAGAAATGTCTTTTACCGCTAAGTAGCAGATATTAAAAAGTTTATTTAGTTATTTTTATTGAAATCCAATAAAATTAAATGAAAGTCAGACACAGCCGAACTGGACCTGCGTCATGCTGTTAATCATTTTCAGATATTGTTTAGTTCACATGAAAATAAAGGACCCCATCCATTTAACAAGGAGAAATGCACCTTCCATGAACCGCCTGAAAACCAAACTGTAGTTGGATAGTTGATATGATATAAAGTATAGTTTTAGTGGATTTGTTTCTTGCTTTCTTATATAAATTATATTACGAAATAAATATATACTATATAGTACAAAAACATACATTATCTTCCGAAGAATAAGATATCACATAATTTTGTCAAAATTCAATATGATCTCAGTTGTTCCTGGAAAAAATCTTCCCAGTGAATTGCATTTTCAAATTCAAATCTTGACGGCAAATTACTCTGCTCTTTGATGAAGTGTCAAATCACTGTGCATTCTCCTCCTTCATCCATATTTGCATCTTTTAAACAGTATTTTCCTTTTCCATATTACACGACTATTTTCTTTTTCTTTTTTGTCTTAGTCTTAGTTTTCGATTTTTTCTTTTCCGTTTTTGGTTTGTCCTCTTTCTCTTGCTGTTCTGGAAACACAAACGTTTTCTTCTTTTTCCTCCATTTCTTTTTCTTTGTGCCTTTTTTCGACGATTTTTTGTCTTTCGAAGCAATGTGAGTTTCGTTATCACTTGAAGAGACAATATTGTCTTGATGATCATCTCCTGTTGGTACAGAAATGATCAATGATTGGTTGTCTGGTGTTACCATCACTTTTGAACGATCATTTCCTGCATATTCACCCACTTGACTTTTTCTTGACACAGACGTAAGTCTACCATCAGGATCGAAATCACGTCTTGAAATACTCCAAACCTGCTGTTTATTACCATTTTCCGTCGTTTCTTTTATACTCTCGTCACTAGACTCGTCACTTGTTACGGAATCGTTTTGTTGATCATAAGATTTACTTACATCATTGGCCAGTTTTTCTGGAATAAACATTTCACTGGTTCCAGTGGTATTTTCTGTAAATTTGTCACTAGATGGAGCTATTTTATTTGAATTCATGGTTGTGGTCGACCTACTACTGTCGGGTTGATTCTGTGGTTTAGACTCGTCACCTCCGTTCCTTTTACTAAAAGTCTCCCTACACCTACTTTGTTTGCCGGGTGTTACATTAGAAGTATCAACATTCATTACATTGCTCTGTACTCTTCTCTCTGAATTATCTATGTGCGTCCTATCTGCCCTAAGATTGCCGCTTACGTCAGATCTTTCACTGTATGTTCTATTTCTATGAACTTCATTATGCGTCTTTATATATGATCGATCCGTTTTTAGATCTATGCTGGTATCGGAAGTTTCACTTAATTTGCGACTCTTTCGAAGTTCACTCGAACTTATGGCATGATCCTTTTCTATAAAAATCTGGTTCCTAGAATAATTTCCTGCTGTTCCACTGAAAAAAAGAAATGAACTACTATTATGATATTTGGGATTTTAATGGATTTAATGATTAAAAGAAAAAAATTTGCTGCATAAACTTGTAGAACACGCAAGATGACGAACAACAATAAAAACAGCTGTTGTACACTGCCACAATGGAAGGGGAGGTTTGGCATGCCAAAATAACTGGTTTAACCCACCCTTACTTTTAAATGTCTGTAACAAGTGAGGACTATTGCCGTCGAGAATTTTTCCGGTGGTTTCCGCCTGATTTGTCTTTGTACTTCGGTTTTAACTCATGTGTATTAAATCTATATCCTTTCATTGTTTATTCATTGTTAAACAAAGTATGAAAGTAAGACAAGGAGACATATATAGCCATGTTTATCATTGTAAAGCACATAACAGATGAACAGGCCAATGAAATAGAGATGAATAACAGTTAAGGCTTTCAATAGAAAAATATGTTCACGATATCTTGATCCCCTTTGTTAAATGTTAGTTAGTATATTTTTCTTAATATTATTTTTTGAGCGGTCGCATCGTTTTCTGTTTTAGTATATTATAGTGTTAACACTACTTAAACTTACACATCAATAGCTGACGGTGTAACGGTAACACGACCTGATTTGCTACCATGGAAAGAAGTGTTGTCTTGTATGTTGTCCCTGTAATAATACAGTATATATTTCAAATGTAGAAATAGCAAAATACTCCGGCAATTGAAAATTTAGTTTCTGTATAAGGCTTTTTCAATACGGCCACTTCCACAACCTATGTCTCTTCAGCGCATAATATCAAAACATTTGGAAGATCATAATTGCAAATATTTATAAATCTTATAGAGGAGAAATATAGTTTCCATAACGAGGACAAGTTGATTATGAAAATTCTAACATCGAGTTTAATAAATTTTGCCAATGTTTGAATGCGAGGCTTGCCGAGCTTTTAAACATTTCAAAAATTATTTAACGAGATGTGAGAAATTTCATAATTTACGTGTTTAAGTTTTGGAAACTGTTTCTCTAATGACTGGATGAAAAACACAGAGAATTGCATTCCGAATAAATTTGGCGGGAAATTTCACGAAACTTGTTTTCCTCTCTAGAGAGGAGAACAAATGTTTTCCACACCGTTCAGGAAATGTGAAAACTGAATAGAAATTAGAGAAAAATCAGCAAACATATCTAAATGAAAAGTTAAAATCAACTAAGGACAAAACTGTGCAAGATTTAGATACTCCTTATCAGTGTCTAAGGATGTTTGCTGGTCATGTTTATATATTTTTGTCAGATTTTCGGAATTCTCTGGTTTTATCCAATTACAAGCTAAATAATTTTTTGTCCGGTGACCCCCTAATTTTTTTCCATAATTTCATATTATACATCTTTTTGAGCATTCTGACAAAATTTTATTCGATTAATGTTATTTTGTCACATTCATTATTCGATTGATAATATATAAGATTGCTTATGTTAAACTTATGAAAAATGCAGAAGAGTTTCCCGCTATTTTTTTAAATACATGTATCTCAAAAATGACATCGGTAACCTATCAATTTTTTTCGCTTAATTTACTTCTTTTTCAATTGTCTAACAAAAAATAACATTTAATTGAAATTTTTGTTATTTTAAAATTGACCAGCGAACATCCTTAAGGAGTTTGGGGAATAGTGAATGCTGTGTTCCAACAAACAATAAAATCAGTGTAAATTTTTTATAATGAAAACAGGGAATGATGCGACCAGAGAATTTGAATGTTTAGATAAGAAGTGTTTTATGTATTCAGTTGAACAGGAATAACAAGTCTGTTCAGACAAGCAGTGAATGGTATCTTCAGACAAGCAGTGAATGGCGGCATGTTCGGCAGAGCAGAGAAAGGTTAGTGAAGACACTGAATTGGATAGAAAGACAGTGAATTATATATGTTCAAAAATGAATTGTAGGATATAATACTAGGTCAGCAAATTAAGTAGTGTTCTCATTATAACTAAATATAAAAATTCCTGAAAAATTCAGAACTGTTTCCGAATACAAGCGGTATTCGTTGTATAACTCCCTTATAGATTGGGTTTGAAAAGGCATTTGATTTAATATCTTGGAATTTTTCTCTTTGAAGCTTCGTGTCATATTTAAACTTTTGAAAATCTATGGTAGGCTGGTAAAAAGCCATTTCTCAAAATTGTTGTCTTTCACATTCCTTTATCACTGAGAGAATGTTTTCGACAGGTTGACCCTTTGTCACCGTATATAGTCTTATTATGTGCTGAAATCTTGGGAATAATGATAAAAATAGATAAAGATATATGTGTATATGACAATGAATTTATCATGCCACAGTATACTGATGATGCAAGTTTAATAATTTATAGTTCTCACATCTCTGCAAATCTTTTAGTTATTTGCATTTTACATTTAGATCATATTGGTTATTTGTTCTCTACCAGTTTTTAAACATCTTTGAGTTTATGGTCTTCCAAACGTTTAGATTTTATCTGCACTGAAGAGACATCAGTTGTCGAAATGTGCATATGCAGAAAAAAATTACAGTAACTTCGGTATTTAGTTATTTGCAAATATCTTTGGATAAATATCAATTTTGATAAAAAAAAAATAATGTAATTTGTAAAAAATACTGTCAAGTCATTTTTGTGTCAGTGGGGAATGAAAAGGAGCTCCAGTAAGTTTATCCTCCTCGGAAAAATCCTTCAGAAATATAATACATACTGAAGCCCCTTGACTCCATTTTTTAATAACAAAATTAAAAATTCATGTATGTATGCATAGGATATGTTTGTATTTATACAATTATGTAAATGTACTAACAATGCAGGCATGTATGTCCTTATTTGTATACTTAATTATCTAGACAGATTGCAAGACTTATATCAAGTATACTTTCCGTGTATTTGTAATTATACTTTGAAATGTTCCTGAATTATAAAAAAAAATTAATAAAGTATATAGAACACAGTACTCACTCCTCCATCTTCTTAACCCCATCTGTAAAAAAAGATAATTTCACCGACTTTATAATATTTGAATAATTTTATAGAGTTTATAGTAATAATGGCGTGTGCTGTCAGCACCGAATTTTAGAATTTCCATGGAGGTCTCCATTAGAGCAAGGGATACTCACCTTTCCGGAGTCATTATCCTGTTTATACTTTTTGTAGTTTCTGTTATCTTTGTTTTATCTTAATATCTGACCCAAAGGATCAATTTGAGCTATCAGCATGACTGGTCGTCCGTCGTCTTTTGTCCGTTAGCTTTCATCGCCTCTGACACCTATGGAGCGTATTCTACTAAACTTTAAATGATAATAAATAGAAGGTTCTTTACAAAAAATGCCCATTTTCCGTTCCCTTACAAAAGCATGGCCACAAGCCCACATGGTCTTACACTGAACCATGTAAAAGTATCATACCAACAAAAGAAAATCCTTTCGCCGGTTTGCATTTTTAAACTACAGTTACTGTGGCCTAGTGGTCCACGGATACCCCTGCCCCCACCTCTAACGAAATGGAATTATTAGAAAACAACATATATAGTGCACATCTATGATATGTAATAAAGGTCCAGCATAAAATTCATGAAATTCTGATCAATGGTCAAGCAGGAGTAGTGGATACCAGGTGTTCATCATACGGTTTGCATTGAGGTAAAAGAGCTAAAATGACTAAGTCCAAAAGATGTCAAAAATATGGAAAAAGGAAGCATTTGAAAACAAAACATGTAGGGCACATCTACAATATGTAATCAAGCTCCTGTATAAGTTTCATGAAATTCGAATCAGTGGTTTAGGAGGAGTGTTGGATATCAGGTTATCACCATATGGTTTCCATTGAGCTAAAAGAGCTAAAAACATGTGAAAAATCTGTATAAAAGGAATTTTTGAAGAAAAAAAAATGCGCAGTGCACATCTCTAATATGTAATCAAGCTCCTGTATAAGTGTCATGAAATTCGAATCAGTGGTTTAGGAGGAGTGTTGGATATCAGGTTATCACCATATGGTTTCCATTGAGCTAAAAACATGTGAAAAATCTGTATAAAAGGAATTTTTGAAAGAAAAAAAATGAGCAGTGCACATCTCTAATATGTAATTTAACCCCTGAATAAGTTTTATGAAGTTCCAATCAGTGGTTTAGGAGGAGTAGTGGATACCAGGTGATCACCATATGGTTTGCATCAAGCTAAAATGACTAAGTCCAAAACATGTCAAAATTCTGGAACAAACGGAATAATTGGAAATTAAAATTCGTAGTGCACATCTACAACATGTGAAAAAGCTCCTGCATAAGTTTCATGAAATTCCAATCAGTGGTTCACCAGGAGTAGTGGAAACCAGGTGGTCACCATATGGTTTACATTGAGCGGAAAGACCAAAATTGACTAAGTCCAAAAGATGTAAAAAATCTGGAAAAAGGGAATTATTGGAAAACAAAATGCGTAGTGCACATCTACAATATGTAATTTAACTCCTGAATAAGTTTCATGAAATTCCAATCAGTGGTTTAGGAGGAGTGGTGGATACCAGGTGGTCATCATATTGTTTGCATTAAGCTGAAATGACTAAGTCCAAAACATGTCTAAATTCTGGAAAAAATGGAATTATTGGAAAATAAAATTTGTAGTGTACATCTACAACATGTAATAAATATCCTGCATACGTTTCATGAAATTCCAATAAGTGGTTGAGAGGAGTAGTGAATACCAGCTTTAGGGTACAAAAAGACGGACGGACGGACAGACGGAAGGAAGGACGGACAAAATGAATACTATTTACCACCCGCTTTGTGGGGGTTATAATAATTCCAAAATTAATAGAGTTTGGATAACCATATTAAGTTTTGAAATACTTCTTCACATTCAATTACATTGAACTGCAAACTTTTTGAAAGCTGCACATCTTAGGTACCCAGAAACGCCTTTCTTTCAATGGCATGACAATTTTATGTGTTGAATTTAAAAGTGAACTTCGGATTTGACCACCTGATTACTTGTGGTGGAGTGCAATTTCTTTTGTCCGAAAGTGACATCAATAAAATCGTTTAAGTTCCCCTCATATTTTGTATGGAAGCTCATCACATATATAATTATTCAGGCAAAACTTTTCGCTTATTTCAAACGACAGTAAATTTGATATGATGCACAAAAATGACCAAATTAAACAAAGACAAATATTGCAAAATCAATGGTGGTATGAGACCTAAAGGAAAGCTTCTCCAAACTGACTCATACTTTACAGGAATGATGTATTGAAGGTATAAATGAACAAAGACTGCTCGTTGTAATCGGCAAACAAATATAACCACTAGCAAGTAATTTCCTTTAACATTTGACCATATGAGGAAAGCATATTTTATCATATCATCTGAAACTACGAATCACAATTAAACCAAGCTTAGCAGGAGTGGTGTACTTTAAAAAAAAATTGCTCATTTGCACCGAACACGCAAGCAAGGAACAGATTTTAACATTGGACACTTTAGGAAAAGACCTATTTTTATCACCCTTTTCCAACAACTTAACCAAATTGAACCAAACAAGAACAATTTTGGGAGTCCTTGAAAGAGACAGTTCCTTTGTTTTGTTTTGATAACTTTATTGCCACTTGCGCGGAACATTTGACTCAATTGAAAAAAAAGATCATCTCCTCTGAAACTACTTTCCCGAAGTGAACATAACAGGGATTACGAATGGAACTCTACTTCTGAGCATCTAGATTGTAAGCGCCATGTTTGTTTTTCAGGAAAACTCCTATAATGGCCCAAAATTGCAAGCACATCACATGCAAAAATCCGCCTAAGAACTTAAGCAAAAAAAAAAACAACAAAAAAAACAAACAAAAAAAACCAATGAGAAGTCACTCGTTTCAATCTTTTTATGGGTATCCGACCCTCCCCTTTGTCTCTAGCAATTCTATTAGGTAATTTGTTGTTACCCCAATTTTCTCTATCCCCTTTCACTGAACTTTAATAAACATACAAATAAAGGCCTATAGACTACTTACTCCAAGACCCCAGTCGTTGATCTAAAAATGAAATAACAAACGTCCTGTCTTCAATTGTGGGTCACCAAGTTGTTTTTTTTTCATTCGAAATTTAAGAGTAAGAGATTTACAATTCCCTTGGTTAAAATTTGCGATAGGGAAAATGACACTGTTATCTAATACGAATAAAACGATGTAGATGTTGTAAAACGTCAAGGGAAATGTGTACCTACTTTGAAAATATGAAAGCAGCAGCATTTTCGACATTATGCTGTCAAAAATATATAAAGAGGTCTGGTGCTGTTATTTGTTTGTTTTTTGATACCCCCGCGACGATAAGTCGGGGGGTATATTGTTTCACCCCTGTCCGTCCGTCCGTCCGAGGGGGGTACATAGTTTGTCCGCGCAACTCCTCCTACAGTTTTCATGCTAGTTTTTAAATTTGCAGATCATTTGCACCTATATTGAAGATGTGCATGTGGTAAGGATTTTGATTTTGGTTAATTTTTGTCAAAAATATACATTGTTGAACTTAGTCATTTTTGGTGATTTTGTGATACAGGGTACATAGTTTGTCCGTGCAACTCCTCCTACAGTTTTGATGCTAGGAAGTTTTTATTTTGCAGATCTTTTGTGCTTTATTGAAGATGTACATGTGGTAAGGATTTTGATTTTGGTTAATTTTTGTCAAAATTATATTTTGTTGAACTTAGTCATTTTTGGTGATTTAGTAAAAGAGGGTACATAGTTTGTCCGCACAACTCCTCCTATAGTTTTGATGGTAGGAAGTTTTTATTTTGCAGATAATTTGTACTTATATTGAAGATGTGCATGTGGGAAGGATTTGATTTTGATGCATTTTTGGAAAAAAATACACATTATTGAACTTAATCATTTATTGGGTGAATTATTAATAGAGGGTACACAGATTGTCCGCACAACTCCTCCTACAGTTTTGATAATAGGAAGCTTTTACTTTGCAGTTTATTTGTACCTATATTAAAGATGTGCATGTGGTATATATTTCGATTTCGGTACATTTTTTTTTCAAAAATATACTTTGTTAAACTTTTAATTTTTTGTTGATTTAGTATTATTGATTCCAATCTTGGTAAATTTCCTGAAAGTCTTAAAGACCAGTTACTTTTTGGAATTCTAACTCGCAACCATATATGCTAGAATTCTTTTAGTAACAATAACGACTATCAAGAGTTTGATTTCAAAAATAATGAAAAAAATTATTCCCAGGGTGTATAACAACTGTTTTCTGTGTCAAACAGGGAGTGCGGGGATAGCTGTCGTTTCCGGCAACATCTAGTTGTTGTTGTTGTTGTTGTTTGTATTTTCTTTGTTTTTATGTGTTTGATTTGTTTTTTGGTTTTTTTTGGTTTTTTGTTTGTTTTTTTTGTTTTTTGTTTTGGTTTTTATTAACACTTTGATAACTGTACCATATCCTTTTTATAGTGAATATCAATGTTTTATCAAATGCAAAAAATGTATGTATAATTTTAGATTATCAAAGCAAAACACTTCAAATATAGAACTTATTATTTTTTATTATCAAAGTGATAAATTTGATTTTATTCCAGAAAAAGTTACTAACCTTTATCTTTATTGTAGCATTTCACGAGCAGATAAACAACCAGCCACAGGAACAGTAACTGACTTATTATACCCAGTATTATAAAAACAACTGATACTCCAATGGTGAAATCTACAATATAATAACAAACAATAAGTCTCCACAAACTTTGTTTTGGAGACTTAATAAGAAAAATAAAACTACCAGCCAAAGGAACAGAAAGTGACAGGCTGTACCCAGTAAAATAAAATCTGCAGATACTGCAATGGGAAAATCTGCAAGACATCCAGACAACTTTGTACTCCATTGTTCATCATTTAAGAAAATGTAAATCTCATCTTTGCTTTCATCCGATATCCCTTTTTGTTTCTAAGTAGCTCCTACAGTGATATTCTACTATGAGTAAAATATGTATAAAATCCTTGGATGTATACAGCATCTCTCTCCCGTAATTGTCTTTAAGGGATTCGTTGGTCTAAATTTCAGTTCTCTTCTTGCCTTTATTTGTGTTTTACATTCCTTACGATACAAGTTTTTAGACACTGTTGAAATGCTTGTAATATTCGTAGGATTTATCATACAAGCACAGAAATATAGTAATATAAATATACGATAATTTTATATACCTGTACATTCTGTTCCACATTCTACAACGACCGCTATTGCAGCAATTATTAGACACATCAACAATGAAACAATGGTGGACACTACCAGTAACTTTACTTTTACCTGTATTGTGTCAGTAGCATCTGTAAAAACGGCAAGTGATAAAACACAATTACCTTCTTGTTATGTTTGTAGTCCTCATTGTTAATATGGATTGAATATTTGATTCGTTTTGTAAATTTTCTGCTCAAAAATTTTAATTCTACCTCTCTTTGAACTGATGAACACTATATAACAATGATTATTTTCAGAGCAGCCTCATTCTACTGCTATACAAGCTGATGTGATCTCGACAAAAGCACTGATGTCCTAGTGGACAATTACAACATATAGGCAAACACAGGCCGCTAATAGGTCGACGGTAAGAAAACTTGACATTGTAAAATAGTGCGATTTGATCACGATAAACAGATGGTCAGAATGACATTGGTATATTACAAAAAAATCTAAGAAAAAAAAGAATATAATAATAAAATGCCAAAATTAGAAAGTATGATACTATATCTATATGTGAAATTCTCGCAAGAACAAGTATGCAATAACTGACATATATATATATATATATATATATATATATACA
>MJUU01035990.1:24776-49253 GCA_002080025.1 Modiolus philippinarum
ATATATATATATATATATATATATATATATATAGAGAGAGAGAGAGAGAGAGAGAGAGAGAGCTATGTAGTTACGTATAATTTTTCCTGTTTCAGGCATTAGTCTATACTGCCACTTTGAAGGCATTGGAGGACACGTCAGTAATGATAAAGTTACCTAAAAACGAAAAATGGCGGAATCATTTGAACTTTCACATCTTCAATTCCTATTATTTATTTATTACTTACCTAGTATAACGAATGACAACTTTCCCGTATATATAAGTAGTCTGTAAATACCAAACGCAAATATTACACCGATCACCATGCCAACCACAGAAAACAAAGCAGAATATCCAAAGGCTGCTTCAGTTGTTAGTCCTCTCAATACTGTAATAAATGATTTATAAAAATGTTAATACTGTAAATAATTATATATATGCTATATAACATACATGCTAACCATAGAATTTTGACATTTCTAAGTACCAAGACTACTATTGTTTTTTATTTATCACATTGGCTAGGGGGAAGGTTTGGGCCCAATAAGACTAGTTTAACCCCGCCGCAGCAGGTTTGCGCCTGTCCTAAGTCAGGAAATTTATTAAGCCTTTGTGTGTCTTGTCTTTTTTCTAGTTAGTTTACTTTATGTCTATAGGAGTCTAGGATGATGTTTATAACTTGATTACTCTTTATTCAGGGGCAGACCCCGACCTACCGTTGGGTGTGGGTTTTCTCACCGTTCATTGAAGATCTTATGGTGGCTTTGAGTTGTTATTACTCCCCTTTGGGTCGTTGTCTCTTTGACACATTCCCCGTTTCCCTTCTTTTTTTCTATTATACACTCAAAGGTAATGAAATGTATTAAGAATCAGTTTGGAATACAACAAATTGGGAGGATGTTATGGCATGTCCATTATCATATGCAGCTTCTCCTTCCCAAAATATACACGTCAGTTCCATTCATTGTACTTTGTCTGTTATTGTACAACATAATATCTGTCTGGGAGAAAATAAGAGCAAGAGGCTCTCAAAAGCCTGAATCACTCACCCGGACCAAAGCTATTATACAACATAATATCTGTCTGGGAGAACATAAGAGCAAGCATCTTCAAAAGTATTTAACAACAAGAGACTCTCAAAAGCCTTAATCACTCACCAGGACCATAACTGACATTAACATTACTTGTATCTGGGAGAGAATAAGAACAAATGTCCTGATAGACATTAATTATGCCTGGAATCGACCATAGTCTCTCTCTCTCCCCCTCTCTCTCTCACTCATGAGAGAATATTGGAAAACGCTTTATTGTAAAATTTTATACAAGTACAGATAAGACCAATTTTTAAATGATTTTTTGCAATTATCCTTTTTATGCTAATTCTCCTTTCCGGATGATACCTCAGTTTTTATAGGAGTTCACACTGCTAGTGCTTTAGTTTTGTGGCGTTCTTGTTCATTTTTGCTTATTTGTTTTGTCTTTGTCATACTGCCTCAAATCGTATTGCTGTGAATTGCCGTGGTTTTGGAATCATTATTTTAGAATTTCCCTTTTCCTCGCTCTTGCTTCGCTATTCGTTTGCCGATGTATTCCATGAAAGTATCATGTTTCCTATATTTTCAAGTAAAAAATCATTTAATACACGAAACCGCCCTTATTGAAACTTGCAATATCCAAATCTTTCAAAATTTTGTATAAAACTAAGGACTATCTCCCTCGTGCATAGCTATGTCCTTAGCTGAATTTTGGCTCTTCTATTTAGATCTTTTTGGTATTTGCTCTCTATCAGCTTTTACAAGTTTTTCTGTTAATGGATTTCCAACTGTTTTGGTTTGATCTACACTGATGAGACATAAGTTGTCGAAATGCGCAAATGCAGGAAATAAATTAACAGCAACTTCGGTATTTTGTTATTTATTACCACTTGGTCGATGCCTCTGCTTGTGGACTGTCAGTCCCCGAGGGTATTCACCTATCCAGTAGTCAGAACTTCGGTGCTGACCGGAAATCGACTTTATTGAAACTTGCAAATCTAAATCTTTCAAAATTTTGTGTAAAGCTAATGAGTATCTCCCTCGTTCATAGCTAGATGTCCTTCGCTGAATTTTTGCTCTTCTGTTTAGATCTTTTAGGTATTTGCTCTCTATCAGCTTTTACAGGTTTTTCGGTTAATGGATTTCCATATGTTTTGGTTTGATCTGTACTAATGACGCATAAGTTGTCGAAATGCGCAAATGCAGAAAATAAATTAACAGTAACTCGGTATTTTTATTTAATACTTGCTGTTTGAATATATACTTGATTTTTAGTTTCTATAGATGACAATTTTGACACTAACGTCTGTTCACTGCAGATCAAATAAAAAATTTTGTAGGCAAAGACTAATCTGATAGAAAACCAATACGATCTTAATGAAAAGCCAAAATCAGCTTAGGACAGAGCTATAGATTAGGGAGACACTCCTTAAGTTTAAACAAAATTTAGAGTTTCTAAATGCATTCGGCTTCCTGGTCAGCATCAAAATGCTGTTTGCTTGGTTAGTGAAAATCGACGGGAACTAACAGTCCACCAGTGTGTTCAGGGCAGATTAAGTTAAATAATTTTGAAGGATATTAATCGAAATATTCGTAATTACTTATGGCGAAAAAATAAACAACCCGATCTAATTGAATAGCCAAACGATCTAAGACAAAGCCTAGCGCGAAGGATATACTCATTAGTTTAAACAAATAACTAAAAACCGAACTTACTGTAAATTTTGCTTCTGCATATGAAAATTTCGACATCTTATATTTCTTCAGTGCAGATAAAATCTTAAAATTTGGAAGACCGTTAACTATACAATGTTTAAAAGCTGAGAGAAAGAAATAACCAATATAACCTGAATGGAAATCCAAAATCAGCTGAGGACAGAGCTTGCTCCTAAGTTTTCAACTTCACAAGCATTTACATATTGCAAGTTTCCATATAAAATCGGTTTTACGGTCAGTTGTTTTGATTTTTTGGGTCGATGCCACTGCTGGTGGACTGTTAGTCCCCGAGGGTATTCACCAGCCCAGTAGTCAGTACTTCGGTGCTGACCCGAAAGCCGATTATTTTTTAAACCTTACAATATCTAAATTTTTGTAAATTTTATTGAAAACTAAGGAGTATCTCCCTCATGCAAAGCTCTGTCCTTAGCTGATTTTGGCTTTACATTTAGATCACTTTGGTTATTTGCTCTCTATCAGTTTTTTTAACATCTTTGAGTTTATGGTCTTCCAAACGTTAAGATTTTATCTACACTGATGAGACATAAGTTGTCGAAATGCGCATATGCAGAAAGTAAATTCACAGTAACTTCGGTATATAGTTATTAGGTAATGCAATTTTAAAATGAAATTAGCATTCAGGCGTTTACGAAAGTACTGACTACTGATTTGCAGAATAACCTCTGGAATCATCAATACCCCCAGCATAGTCATCGACCAAGAGTAAAAAAATAACCAAATATGAAGGCTACTGTAAATTTACTTTCTACAAATGACAATCAACAAATTTTGTCTCTAAGTATAGATCAAATCAACACATTTGGAAGATCTTAAACTGTTACAAAACAGCATGAATTAAGGGCCCAATAGAGAACATTTGAATTAGAAAGAGAAAGAGACAGTCAGTCAGAAATAATGGCTCAATATAATAGTTAATATATGAAAGGTCATGCAAAATTTGTATATTTACAAAATTCATAGTAACTTCGGTATTTAGTTATTTATTACCACTGGATCGATGCCACTGCTGGTGGACTGTTAGTCCCCGAGGGTATTCACCAACCCAGTAGTCAGTACTTCGGTGCTGATTCGAAAGCCGATTCTATTTGGAACCTTACAATATCTATTTTTTGTAACTTTTGTTGAAACTAAGGAGTATCTCCCTCATGCAAAGCTCTGTTCTTAGCTGATTTTGGCTTTTTATTTAGATCATATTTGGTTATTTGTTCTTTATCAGTTTTTAAACATTTACATTTTATCTGCACCGCAGAGACATAAGTTGTCGAAATGCGCATATGCAGGATCAAAATTCACAGTAACTTCGGTATTTAGTTATAAGTTATTACAACAGATTAAGTATATACAACTGTCAGATTTATGAAAGACCTCTTCTGAAATGTAAATATTATAAAATATTATAAAAATTAAGATAACAGTGATTTGTGATTGTCTAACAGACTTAAAATTGTCAATAATTCCGGGGTTCCTGAGTCTGTTCCTCTTTATGGAGCGTTTATGGTCCATTGTTTGGATTCAGTATTAGTTTAGTTCCCCTTTTTGGTCACTTTTGTTTACACTTGTTTTTCCATATGGATGGATAAGAATTGACCTCTTTTGTTGGAATGCTACGTTACTGTAATACCAACGTTCTGATGGAATCACAAGTATAAAAATCCATAGCTTTCCAATGAATAGATTAAAGGAATGTGTTTGACAATCGTTGACCTGACTTTTAATAAATGTGTTTCTATGTACATGACAAAACCTCTATATGGCAAGCATTTAAGGTATTTCTGAAACAGATGAAAGCAATTTTCCAAATTGGTTAAGCAATTGCTGAACCAATCTTACAGTTTTACAACTCTGTAGTTGCTATCAAACTGTAAAATTGGTTTAACAGTTTGAAAAGTTGATACTCACCTCTGGATATCTTCTAAAACTTTATTGTGGATGTACTAAAGAAAACTGCCTTTGTAATGAAATTTTTTTTTTCTTAGGATGGGGAAATTCTTAATTTTACTTTTGGAAATATTTCTAAATCTTTTTTTATTATCTTTAATACAAACTCAAATTTAATCTTATAATGCTATTTCTGGCACATTTTTATATGTTTGTATCTGAATTTTTAATATGAAGATCATTTTTGGGAGGAAAATGTGAAAGTACTAATTTATTTAGGGGAAATAATTATACACAAATGTATCACATTTATGATCTCCCTTGTTATTTTTTTTTCGTTTTCCCATTTTTATAGAAAAATAATGAAAATGAATAACCATTATATTTTAAAATATACTAGATATTCAAAAAAATTATTGGAAATTAGAAATTATACTTTTAAACTAACAATTTAGCATTTTTAACCTTTTGTTTGCAATTCTTGAAAAATAAATTGCCCAATATAATAAACTATTTATATTACTGCAAATAACTCAAGCTGTACGCACACACTAAGCATTTAGACAGAAGATTTCCTGTGGTAAGAATCATCTATTCATATTGTTGAACCAATTTTACAGTTTGATAGCAACTACGGAGTTGTAAAACTGTAAGATTGGTTCAACAATTGTTTAACCAATTTGGAAAATTGCTTTCATCTATTTCAGAAACAGATGGTAGCAATTTTTAAAATTGATTAAGGAAGGGGAATTGAAATATAACCAAGGTGATGATGTAACGACTATAAATGGACCATACTCTTAACTTTCAGACGAATCTAGTAAGTGTTTTGACATACTTAAGATTTATGACAAAAAGCACAAGTTATACTGCGTAATGTAATTTAGATTTAAAAAGGGTGAAATATTCAGTTGAATGACACAAGTCGAAAGTGGTGCATTTATGCATTTACGCAAATAGATCTTCAAAGAGCAAATATATATTGGTAAATTCACTTTCTCGTGAATTTTTTTCTATCAGTTTACCAAATTTGCCTTCTTCCAAACTATTTCAACATGTCATCTGTTATATACACTATCATAACATACATTTTCATACTTTTAGAAAAAAAAACTTTTTATGCAATTTTGATAGATTGTAGATTTTTGTTAAAATTCCGTTCACAGCACCTCCAGAACCAAACTAAACTGACTGCCATTTCTTGGAAAGAACACGAACCAGAGACCGCGGCTTACATGATTTTTGACAAAATATGAGCATATATTGAAAATGGCCCACCAAAGAACAAAATTCAAGGCAAAATTGCCATACTTCTTAACAGTAATTTCGGTATCAGCATACATCGAAACACAAACAGCAAGGCACTTAGAACATTTATAGAAATAGTGTTTTATGGCCAGGTCACTATTTACCTTCGCGAGATATGTAAATACAGGTTTAGAAAGATCAATGGAAGCTGTAAATTTATCAAAAAGAATTTTTAATATCCGACGAATTTTCGTTTAAAAAGTCCAAAGTCCACTTTTAACTGTTTTCTATATATCATATCTTGGTGATAACATTCATGGTATTGAGTGATGCCAAAATTTTGGAACAGATCTATGTAGACCATTTCCTTAATGGTACGATTTTCCATGTAAGTATTCATTTTGCTTTATATATCAGCAAACGGATACGGGAGTAATAATACAGAAATGGGGAAAATGGCAATGTAGAAATAACACGAATGTAGCCAACTTTTTTTTCAATTTAAAAACATTTTAATAAACAACATGTTGTTAACAAATCCTCTTGGTGGTACAACGATCCCACCAAGGTTCTTCCCTGTATGTTAGTCACTTAACCAAACCAGGGGATTTGATAAGTGAAATACATATTACACATATGGTTAATATTAAGTCTACATTATACATTTTACAATCAATACAATATTTGTCACAAATACCAAATGCTCAACTCTTATTTTATAAACAATATTTCAGAGCGAGATTAAGCATAATGTTCCACGCCGTGCAAGGACAACTTAAATTGAAGATAACAAGACAAGACAAAGACAAAAATAAGAAACAGAAATAACAAGAACAGCACAAGATTAAAACACTTACACTGCAAATATTTTATATTATATTTATCAACGTATCAGCATACCAATAACAATTGCCAGTGACTTTATTGTTTTTTATTGCATCTAAAGTGATCAAAATGTTTTTTGTACCGAAAGTGTTCCTTAACCTGCGCAGGAAGCAAGTATTTTTGAATTTTGTTTAAATCTTTATTATTGTGTATGTGACGGTTGTGAGGGATGGGTAAAATGTTCCAAAACTATTACATTTAACCAACTAAACAACAGACAATCAAGTACGCCATCAAAGAAGATTATGAAGATTTCATGCCTATAAAAGTTTGTTTTACTGTTGATTCCTATATTTTCTCTCTGACTTTTTCTCTGTCAAGTATTGATTTTTAAATTATTTTACACCTTTTTTGTCTGATTTTTTTCTCTGATTTCGTGGGGATTCATCTGCCGTTTGTACACGTTATGTCATGTTTATATCATTGAAACTCATTTTTGTAATTTGTATTGCAGTGCTGATATTTTATTTTCTTGCTGCTAGATTTCACAATGCAGTAACTTAAAAAGTGTTGCTACAAATACGTGAATGAATATCATTGGTACAATCGAGATATAGTTTTTTTTATAGTTTTTTTTTTTTTCAGTTTTGTTGGACTTGCCATGAATTGATTTTATTTTTGTGTGTGTTTAAACTTCCATGCAATTTTCAGAAGAACATTATATTTTCATGTGTAGCGTGAATGGACAAGGACAAGATTTCATAGTACTGTTTGCAAAAATAGCATTTAAAGTAGTCCATGTTACTTTGCAGTTTGGATTTGTACTGTTTTGATAAAGAAAACAAGCTTTGAAATACTCTGCCATAAACACACATCATAAAGATTAATAGAGACAAGGGTTTTCAAATTTTTATACACAATTAAATAAATGCAAGCATCAGTGGACAAAGTTATGAATGATTAAGTTAAGCAGCACATAGTGAAATACAGTTTACATATTTAACACCATCATGCAAGATAAATCATTCATCATCCTGAAGAAATTGTAAATTTTGCTCAAACCGGTGCTTGGGGCTCTCTGGAACTTACAATGTGTTATGAGTGTTTGCTAATTGTGAAAGTGCAACAATAAGAGCACTGTTCCGTTGCTTTATCTGACATATTTTCGTAGGGATATTTCCCATGATCCAGTTATTTGTTCATTTTACGATTCAGTTTGTCTCTCGTGCACCCTGTAAAGAGATTCCCCGTGCTTCAGATGTATGCTCTCTCTATTTGTTCAGTAATGTTGTATTTATTCATGTGAGAATTTCTCATACCTGCACTTTAAAAAACTAACATTTTGGCTTTCTTATTTTCTAATATTCTAACCACCTGTATATATATGTTTCTTCACTTTAAATACCAAGTTTTACAATTGTTTTCAGTATTAAAATTTTGTCTTTGTCAATTCAAAAATTTTACAATAACAACCTTTTGTTATAGTAAAATTTTGAAATGACAAATACAAAATTTTAAGAAAACACAATCACTTTGGCCGTTATTATGCCCCCGCAACGATAAGTCGGGGCATATTGTTTTACCCCTGTCCGTCCGTCCGTCCGAGGGGGGTACATGGTTTGTCCACGCAACTCCTTCTACAGTTTTTTTTTTATTTTGTAGATCTTATGTAAATATATTGAAAATGTGCATGTGATAAGGATTTTGATTTTGATGCATTTTTGTCAAAAATATACATTGTTGAACTAAGTCATTTTTGGTGATTACATAATTTGTCCGTAAAACTCCTCCTACAGTTTAGATGCTATGAAGTTTTTATTTTGCAGATCATTTGTACCTATATTGAAGATGTGCATGTGGGAAGGATTTGATTTTGGTTCATTTTTGTTAAAATTCTACACTGTTGAACTTAAGTCATTTTTTGGGTTGATTTCGTGATAGAGGGTACATAGTTTGTCCGCGCAACTCCTCCCACAGTTTTGATGCTAGGAAGTTTTAATTTTTCAGATCATGTTTACCTATATTGAAGATGTGCATGTGGTAAGGATTTTGATTTTGGTTAATTTTTGTCACAAATATGCATTTTTGAACTTTGTCATTTTTTGGGCGATTTCGTAATAGAGGGTATATAGTTTTCCCGTGCAGCACCTCCTATAGTTTTGATGCTGGGAAGTTTTCAATTTGCAGATAAATTTTACTTGCATTGAAGATGTGCATGTGGAATAACTAAATACCGAAGTCACTGTGAATTTACTTTCTGCATATGCACATTTCGACAACTTATGTCTCATCAGTGCAGATAAAATCTAAACGTTTGGAAGACCATAAACTCAAAGATGTTTAAAAACTGACAGAGAACAAATAACCAAAGTGATCTAAATTTAAAGCCAAAATCAGCTAAGGACAGAGCTTTGCATGAGGGAGATACTCCTAAGTTTTCAATAAAATTTAAAAATTTTAGATATTGGAAGGTTTCAAAAATAATCGGCTTTCGGGTCAGCACCGAAGTACTGACTACTGGGCTGGTGAATACCCTCGGGGACTAACAGTCCACAAAAGGATTTTGATTTTGATGCATTTTTGGAAAATATGTTCAACAATGCAACTTAGTCTCTTTTTTTTGGTGCATAATTAATAGATGGTACACAGATTATCCGCACAACTCCTCCTACAGTTTTGATACTAGGAAGTTTTTATTTTGCAGTTTATTTGTTCGTGTATGTGGTATATTACAAAAACAGGAAATATATTTTAATGTCGGTTATTTTTTTTGTATTGTGTTTAATTTCATATCGTTGTTCATGTTTAAATTGTCAGGGATGGGTAAAATAAGAAAGTTGTTTTTCAACATTTCTAAGCTATCCTTGCGAATATTCGAAAATGTCTTTCTTTATATAAAAAATCTAAAAGATTCCGACGAGTTATATGATGTATATTTTATTCTATTTTATTTTGTTATTTTCGTTATTATATTTCATACTGCTATTATTTGAATATAAATATAATTAACAAAATACCGACGTCACTTTTAATTTAGTTTTTGCATATGCTTATGTCTCTTCAGTGCAGATCAAATCAAACACACAGAAATCCATAAACCGAAATATGTGTAAAAACTGATAGAGAACAAATTACCAATAGAATCTTAATAGTAAAGCCAACATCAGCTAAAGACAAAGCTATGCGAGAGGGAGATACTCCTTATTTTTGAACAAAATTTGGTAAAATTGAGATATTGCAAGTTTCCAAATAAAATCGGTTTTCGGGCCAGCACCGAAGCACTGTCTACTGAGTTGGTGAATACTCTCAGGGACAAACAGCCCACCAGCAGAGGCATTGATCCAGTGGTAATAAATAACAAAATACCGATGTTACAGGTAGGTCAGGTTATATGAGCATTTCGACTACTTATGTCTCTTCAGTGCAGATCAAATCAAAACATTTGGAAATCCATATACCGAAATATGTGTAAAATTGATAGATCGGATCTAAATAGTAAAGCCAACATCAGCTAAGGACAGGGCTATGCGAGAGGGAGATACTCCTTAGTTCCTTAGTTCTTGTCGATTATTTCATTAAATGCGTTATGGGAAATCACCTGATTTCCTAGTAAGAAAAAGAAAGGAAATGGGGTAAATGTCAAGGAGACAACATCCCATATCCGGGTTAAAACGACCCAAAACAAAGCATCTAGGGGTCACCGTACGGTCTTCAACACACCGTACGGTCTTCAACACAGTGAGGAACCTCACAACATATAGCAAGCCCTAAATAGCCCCAATAAGGTAAAAAAGTGGATAAATCAATGGAAACAAACCACATCCAATAACCCAAATATCTAGAAACTAAAATTTTATAAGAAGACACAGAGAAGCCAATCTCCAACATATTCCTGACTTGGGAAAGGCGCAAAAATTGCGGTGAGGTTAAACTCGTTTTCTTGGATCCAAACCCTCCCCCTATGTGTGGTGAATGACTAAAAAATAAATACACAAGACTCACAGTAAAAATCAAACTAGAAAAAAGTCCAACTTATCAAGACGAGTACCCTTACAATGAAGTACATAAAACATGAACACAATACACACAGGTACTGTCCGGACAAATACTCGCAGTTACTGACAGCTAGCTAAGGACATAATTTCCGTTGACTGTGATATCAAGCCTTCTTACATATGAAACTTCAATTGAAATACTTTTAAATAGATTTAGTATAACAACGTCATCAATTATGAAAGAAGAACATGATATTGTGCATTGCAAATACTGCCAATATGAAAAATTGTTTAAATTTAGTTATGGTGTAAAGCATTTAGGAGATGATCAATATTTTTGCCAACAAAAACCAGAAGTAACGATTTAACAACAATGCTGTATTTATATCCTTTATGAATAAGTTTGTTCAATGGATTAATAAGTTTTCAAGGACAATTTTTGAATTTATGCGCTTTGTAAATGATATTGCCATAGAAGTTTGGATGTGAAATGCCCTGATGTATGAGAGCCCTGCATGTAGAACCAATTTTTCTTAATAAGTCAATGTATCTATAATAAAATTTAGAGAATGTTTTTATCAATTTATGATATCTAAACCCTTGATGCAGAAGTTTTTCAGTGAGACAAAGATTTCGCTCGTTGAAGTCATAAACATCACTACATACTCGTGCATATCGAACAAGTTGTGAAATGTAGACCCCGTAAGAAGGGGCTAACGGAACATCGCCGTCGAGACGGGGAAAATTGACTATAGGAAAGGAGAAATCATCCCTTTTATCATAAACCTTAGTGTTTAACTTTCCTTGATTTATTGATATATCAAGATCAAGAGAAGGAGTACAATCACTGCTGCTATTGGATTTATTTAAAGTAAGTTCTGCAGGATAAATTTCATTTTTTAAATTTAGAAAATTCAGTATTGTTTAAAGCCAAAATATCGTCCAAATATCTATATGTATTGTTAAATTTATCCACTTAATGCTGTTTAGAAGGGTCTTTTTGAATTTTTGTCATGAATTGTGACTCGTAGCAATAAAGAAATAAATCTGCTATGAGAGGTGCACAGTTGGTACCCATAGGAATACCTATTTTTTGAGTATAGACTGTATCACCGAAACGAATAAAAATATTATCAAGAAGAAAATTTAATGCTTTTAACATATCCTGACAAGTCCAGTTGGTATATTTGTTATGTTTGTCGTCACTGAAAAACGATTTAAATGTATTGCAACAAATGTACGTACATCCTGATTTGATCAAATACGAAAATTTCTCTTTGATGAATGTATGCGGTAATGTAGTATATAGGTTAGAAAAATCATAGCTTTCCACGGAGGTGTATGCTTCATTAACAGATCGAAGTCTTTCCAAAACTTCTACCGAATTTTTAACACTCCAAAAGTAACTTTTTTTTTTAATTCCACTGTATTCATAACATTTGTTGCTTAAGTTGATGACGAGATTTTTTATGGTAGTAAGTGCACCGATCAATAAAACAGAAATATGTGTAGTTGAACATTTACTTGATGCCGAAATAAAACGAAATTTGAAAGGATTTTTGTGAAGTTTAGGAAGCCAATACATAGTAGGAATGCTTTTATAATTAAAGTTGCTTTAAGTTCAGCTGTAGCTATCATGTGATCATCGGTTGTGTTTCTGTTGACGTGGTAGCTTGAAATGTACTAGCATTGGTAATTTCATTCCGAAGCACCTCGATGTAATACTTACCTCAAATAACGACCACATTATTGGCTGCTTTATCTGCCGGAACAAATATATACTCTTTTTCCAAATCTTTTAACTTCCGTTTAATTTTTGAAATGTTATAATTCTAAGAATTTTCTATAGGTAAACCTAGTGAGAACTTATAATTCTAAGAATTTTCTATAGGTAAACCTAGTGAGAACTGAACCGAATGTTGATCATTTGGCTTTTCACTTATTTGATTACTCACATCTAATTTCTTTGTTTTCCTTTTTGTTTGGGGGATTGGGATGGATAATACTAATTTTATTTACTGACAGTTACACTTATTTTCTAAATGCCCACTATTACAGATAAACTTGTCTTGGGGCATCTTTTTCAAATCAAGATAATGCTTGCTTTCCAAATAACCAAATTTTTTGTGCAATTCATTTCAAAGTAAAATGAATTTCCAAATGACCAACGAAGCAAAAATAAAAAAAAAATCGTAAATCAAGTAAACATAGAAACTTCAGGATCACACAAAGATAGACAACATAAGTGACGCGGACGAAACAAACAAAACATAAAGCCACAAGTTTCATCAGGTGTTAGCACGACCTGCTTCGTCAGCTAGAATATAATGTTGAAATACCTGTTGGGAGGCCATTTTTAACCCGTTGAGGAAACCAATTAAAATCAATGGTGTATTTTACTTCTTGCACACATTCTCAGCAGTTGGTTAAATGTGCACGCGACTTTTTTTTTTACAAACAGGCTTTGATTAAATTTCCACCAGAGATTTCCCGCCATTTTAGATTTTTCGCATTGTACGTTGTACACACATTTTATGGGAGAAAAAAAATTCTCATTTAGCTAGGTCACAAGTTAAAAATATTTCGTCCCTCTTGATGGTAAAATTTCCATTTTAACATGCAAATTACTATCTCAAGGGAAGAAATATTCTTAACTCTCTACAGGAGAAACTTTATATATTTAATCCTCTAACATCACCAAGATTAAAGTATGTTTACATATTATAAAAAGAAAAATAAACCAACCGACATTGCCCACAAACTTAGAAATAACAGTATGGGATGCCATGTGCCAGACAAACACTGACAGTGTGAGCCAAATCGGGAATTTAAAAAGACTTTATTTTTATGTATATTAGTTTTATGGCTTCTTGAGTAGAGTTGTAACAACGCGTGTTGCTTCAAGTTCATAAAAGAATGTCATTGACACTTACACGTAAGATATAGTGTTTTACCCTTTCCTTAGTTTTTCTTTGACTTGTCATTAATTGTTATATTTCCTAATGTTGAATTCAGTGTTTAAACTTTTATGCAGTTAGTAAGATGAAATATGGATTTATGTTCAGTGTGTTCAAGTAACTGTTTGTGGATGTGCATATAAAGTAGTGTGTGTTACTTTCCAGTTAAAATTCAAGACGTGTATTTATATTATTTGGAACGGCAAACATTCTATACTAGAGTTTAATACTGCAATTTCAATTTCTGCAGAGGGCCATTTGGAAGAAATAATGTCTTTTCATTTTTGGACTGAAGACCAAAAGACGCAATGTGCACATAAGTTGATAGAGAACAAATGATTGATAGGAAATGCATGTAGGAAACCTATAAAGGACAGAGCTTTCCATTAGGGAGAATTGCCTATGTTTAAATAAGACAAAAAAAATTAATTATTGCCAATTTCCTCATTCAATCGGGGTTTCGTACAAACACCGAAGGAAGCACTTGACTACTGGGATGATGAAATTATTATTGACTATAAGTCCACCTACAGTGGTGAAAATGTCTATGTGGTAAATTTAATTTTTGTTTGGTGGCCATTTCTACACTGTTTTTTCTTCAGTCCAGATCGGATCCGACATTAAAAGACCATAAAATATGTATAAAAGCCGACAGAAAACAACCATGAAGATTTAAGCAGGACCCTTAATTAACCAAGAACATAGCTTTGCATGAGCGAAATGTTCCTTAGTTTCACTGACTTACGACCTGTCAAGGGCGGTTGGGTTGATATTGGACTCTGTCGCCATGGTAGGGGAGGTTTGGCTAGCCATAAATACAAAAAATACAGAAGTTGCATAAAAACAGTAAATTTCGTTATGCTGGACACGTGATTCAAGGAGTAACCTCTCAACAGCAGCATAAAAATCAAATAATATGGAAAGTCATAATCCAAAAGTAGTCAAAAAAAAAGTACTCATTTTCAAAAATATTCTTTTGAAATACCCGTGCCAAGGCCGACAATTTTATCGGTGGTTTTCACTTGATCATGGACTTCGGCTCTTGACCAATCTGTTCTATAATTTTGTTAAATAATATATAAGGTTAATACACAAATAACGTTGAAAATCTACATACTTTCTTTCTGATTATTGCACCAAACAAATGACATTAATATACATTGTCTACATTTTTAACACAAACACGACTTCATCTCCAGAATCAGCATCACCAACACTACAATTTGCGTTTTGTACCAATTCATCATTGTCCGTTTCATTTGATTTTTCAGTATCATTGTGTTCAGTTTGATTATCTCTGCTTTCATCTAGAGTTTGTACAGACAGAACGTATTCTGAATTTTGACGGTGGTTTACTTCTGGTGTAGATATAATCCTTTCATTCACAGAATGTTGGGTTTCTTCGTATGACGGTAATTTAGCTCTATCAGGCGGAGAGAAATCGATGTTATAGTCATTTCCTGGAGAATCTACTGCTATAATGGACGGACCCAGAGAATTGGTATTAGATTCTAAGTTAGAGAAAGGTTCAAAGTTTTCTCGCTTTTTATGAAAAACAACTACGGCTATATATATGATGATAACAAGTAAAATAATAGTTCCTACAGATATTCCCACAGCCAACTCTATCTCTCCACCGGACATTTCCTGGTAGGTAATGGACGTGGCCTCAAACTCTGTAGAACTAAGAAATTCAGGACTAGTTGTGTCTTCAGTTGAACTTATTAGTTCAGGAATCGTAGTTTGTTCAGTAGTATCTGTTAAAAATCCCGAAAAATCTATTATAATAACTACGGACTCACGCATTGTGAATTATAACAATGCGTTCTAGTTTTTTTTAGAACTAAAGAAAGCGCTCAAAATATTTCCGGTGTATTCAAGCCCTTCAAGAAGTAAAGCACCAATCTGAACAATACTAAACCTTTCCAAGGTGAAAGCTTGAAAAGGCATCAGAGGAGAAGGGTTTTTTCGAGGACATAAAGTGAAAGACTAAATTAATCCTTCTCAAGTAACATATACTTGTTTTAACTTTGTTTTATAAATTGCTCTTGATTACCTGCTCTGCAAGTATATTGAATGTCTTATTATTTGCTATGTAAATTTGTTTATATGTTGCCATTGACCCTGTATTGGGTGTAAATTGTGCTTTAACGTTTATCATCCAAACACTTTTTCCACAGCCTTCATCATATAAACTTAATAGGAATACATCAACAAATAACAGAATACCATAATAAAAGTAAATTTAGAGAAGTATTTTGGTGTCGAGTTTTAGTGTCTTTGTATTTTGATCCTTACTATCTCGTCCACCTATGACGATGTTAATTAATATTTTCAGTTTCTTTGGCCAAAACCATTAAAGTAGATTTTGTTTATACTACTTTGAGAATGTGTATTTCCTTTGATTTCATATAGTCAACAAACACTTTTATTTACAATTTCAGCTATTTTGTACAGATAGTGAAGGCAATTTCATTTACATCTATAAGGTATGTATCGACGAATTTTATTATTCCTTTTATAACGGATATAAATTGTACCCGAACTTGACCATTCGATCTTTCCACCCATGTAGTCAAGTGTCAAATCCATAAACTTAGAAGATACGACCTTACTTGTCTTTAGGTGGGATATTTTATTTAACAGCCGTAGTAGTAAACAAATACTAAGTCATTATGTAGTCAGTGAGAATGCTTTGATTCCAATGTTTACTCAATCAACCACTTGTTATTACATTTATTACTTTCATCTTCTTGTAAATCTTGGGTTTTATGTCTTAACCAAGCGGAATGTGTATTGGTTCAACCATATAACATCTGGAAATGAGTGCACTTGTATGAATACACAATTGCTTACTACTGACATACAGAATCAACAACTGATATATCAATCACCAATTGTCATTGGTAACTCACTCTAAAACAGTTCTTCTCTACCTCTCTATCTCTTCAGTTTAACAGGGGTTGATGAAGAAGAATATAGCTCGGTTGTTGATTGTTGGTACAACGTTGCATTTGAGTTCAAGCACAAGTGAAGAGTATTGATTTTTTGGACCAAATCCTTGACCATTCAAGGCACATTTAGTGAAATATGAACTTGTGTAGTACATGTAGGTCTTTGCAGGGGGTAAGTTGACCCTATTGTATACAGGAGTGCACTGACCGACTATCCAAAACTTGATATAATATCTTGAAAAATGAAACTTGTTAAGGGTATATTGGGATACAGGATAGTTACCACTTTTGTTAATGGGATATGGGGTATTTGAGACAAAAATGTACTAGGATATGGGATATTTAGACTTTGAAAAACGGGATATTTCAATAATTAATGGGATATCTTCAATTTTCAAAAGGATATTTTATTCCAGACCCACTGGGATATGGGATATTGAGCCCCCTTAAACAAGCCTAAAAAGGTATCAGAAAAAAGGAGTTGTTTTAATTTTTGTCGGCATTGTAGAACGGAATTTAGACAGTAACAGTTCGAAGCAGTACTCAGATGACTATTTGTCATACTTTGATATAGAGATGCCTTTCTAGATAGATGAAAATAAATATAAAGTCCACGATAGTTATTTTCACCTTGTTTATAGAGAAACTTTACTACGTAAGTGTCCCACAATGCACAACAATATACAGTTGAGTTAATGTCGAAATCCTTCAATATTTACTGTTAATTCTCTTCCCATAATCACAGGTTATTTAGCATCAGGATAAAATAAATGATTGAAATACTCATAGATGGATCAATGATCCTTTGTATTATATCAAGCACTTGGTCAGTAGTACCGTGACAAGTTCAATACAATACGTGTAATACGAGTCCTGGCTTATATTGCTGTGGTCAAGCAAGTGGCAAAATTTTCAGTTTACCGACATTAAGATTTACACCTTTCATTGACTCGCTGTCGTGCAAAGACAACATTGTATATATTTGTCAGGTTTTCACGTCTGATATATCTACAATGTAGACATTTCACATCGATGAATCTAACACATTGTGTAAGCTTGGGGTGTTAATCTTGACTTCATTACAATAAAAGTTTTGCCACTTCCTTGACCGCAGCAATACCAGACCAAAAACACTCAGACATGGAATTGACAAACATAAACAAGTATATACTAATTGCTAAGTATTTGAAAATGAGGGTAATAACAAAATTACTGAACAGAGCGTGTCAGGAGCAGAAATCAAAAGGGCAAGGAGATAATGCAGGTGCAAAAAACATAAATTTTGAATTTTTACTTGTCCACATAAGAACATTTGCAGGATGATGTCTATATATATCGACTGCAGTAAAAATTAAACAAACCTTGACAATCTGGAAACTGGACATAGTGGTTTGATATCCATACAGCTGTTGATAACTCAAGCGGCAATCCTTCTGGTGTAACGGACAACTTAGGCAGGATAGAAACACCACACAGGTCATTTGGAGACAGAGTGATACTACCAACATGGGCAGCTTCTGGTGAGGTACATACACTGTCTGTTGTGTTTAATGAGTCCAAGTTTGTCCTGATGGTTATGTTACTGTTCTGTTAAAAAAGTGTCATATCATTCATAAAAATAAAATCGCTAACTTATATTTCATATAGTTGTGTCTACTTTCAAACAACATAACGCCAAAAAGATATTGTTGCCTTGGTTTTGAATGTTGTGTTTTTTATTTTCTATTTCTGTACTTTGTGTCTGGCTCTAGTCTTTTTTTTTCTGTTTCCTCGTTCTTGCCACTAGTGTCTCTCTACTTTGATTTTTGTAATAGCCAAATACTGTATTCCTTCAGTATTCCAATGTCGTTGTTCGTTTAGTCTACCTATTCCGTCTGTTGAAACTCATTTAATCACATAATTCATATTTTTTGTATTAAGACATTGTGTAATAGTATAATTTTGAAAATTGTTGTTGTTGCAAATGTCACTACGCAGCTTTTTTTCTGTTTTGATCTGATTTGCACTAAGGAGACATGAGTTGTCGAAATGGCCAATCTACAGAAACAAACTTCACAGTAACTTCGGTATTTTGTTATTGGTGTTATTTCTCGAGGCCATTCCCCAACCCAGTAGTCAGTACTTCGGTGCTGGTTCCAAAATCAATCATATTTAAAAGCATGTCATATCTAAATTTTAGAAGTTTAAAAAAAAGAAAAAAAAGAAAAGAAAAAAAGGAGTATGTTGATTTGATCTGCACAGAGGTGATATGGCCACTTGTATAAACAAATTTTACCGTTATTTCGCAATTTTGTTATTTATATATAAATGGAATGAAAATGACAATAATTCTCATGAAAAGAATGTGGCTTTTTATAACGCAGGTTACATGAAGCTCACTGTGCTATCTTTTCCAATGAAAGTTTTTCTGATGTTGGGCTGTTTTCATATTGTGTTATTAGCGATTTATTTGAGTTTGGCACGAGGAATTCTCGCCGAAGATGGCTGTTTTTATCCCGTTTTAAAGCCTAATACAAGTATCAAACACATTGGAAGACATTACATTATTTAATCGCAGGTCTTAACATGAAAAAGTTTTAACATGAAAAAGACGGAAAACTGCATTTAATGTCCATTAATATCATTTGACACGGAATTGTAAGATGATAATGCCTGAAAAAAAACACCCAAGTTTATTTCTTCTTTAAGAATACTCTGCTGAAATGAATTAATCTGGATAATCGTGAAATTGTATTATTTTTGAAAAGTAAATTTGACATTTTGGCATTACAATCGATCTTCATTCTTATTTCTCTGTTTTCTTTCCTTTAACCTATAGGGAAAGGAAGACTAAGACAAGGAACTGTATATCTTAATAAAGTTATCGTCCATACTGGTGACTTCCTTAGAATTCAGGTCTTTCCTTTAACCTATAGGGAAAGGAAGACTAAGACAAGGAACTGTATATCTTAATAAAGTTATCGTCCATACTGGTGACTTCCTTAGAATTCAGGTCTTTATTCCAAGAAATCTATGATTTTTGTTCATGTTCATTAAAAGTTGACCGAGAGATATTTTCTCTGTGATTTTTTGGCAAGTAAATTTGATATGAATTACCTCATCACTATAAAACAGTTTCACATTAGGTTGTGGATGCATACATGTTGTAGTAAAGGTCAAAGTAACACTTGAAACATCGTTGCCAAGGCTTACATTTCCGTCTATACCAGAAACATCATCTAATGTCGGTATCACTGAAAAAAAAAATACAATGTTAAACTTTTTTAAAATCTTGAGTGTTATCGATTTAGGAAAAACGTTCTCTTATATAACATAAAATAGAAGGATACTGAGTATGTGCACAACGTTCTTTTTCATGCTTAAATGTCAAAAGTACACAGTTCTTTTCCATTATACTTATCCCGGAGTCGACCATGACTAGTTCCTGGCCATGATTTATGCTTTGGGAGTATAACGGGTGATGCACAGCTGACCCTGTCAACATCTGGTTATGTTCATGTTTGTGCTGTTCTCCTTTGTGCATCGTCTCATGGTGCCAGTTCCCCTTTGTGCATCGTCTCATGGCGCCAGTTCCCCTTTGTGCGTCGTCTCATGCTGCCAGTTCCCCTTTGTGCATCGTCTCATGGTGCAAGTTTCCCTTTGTGCATCGTCTCATGGTGCCAGTTCCCCTTTGTGCATCGTCTCATGGTGCCAGTTCCCCTTTGTGCATCGTCTCATGGTGCCAGTTCCCCTTTGTGCATCGTCTCATGGTACCAGTTCCCCTTTGTGCATCGTCTCATGGTGCCAGTTGCACTCTGTTCTGCATGTGAACGCGTTTTTTTTATCCAATTGCACCGGGTATGCTTATTAATATTACTCAATTTTTCATAGTATGAAGTTCATCTTTGGTAGACGTATATATATATGCTCTTATTTATTTTTCTTATTATTATTAATTGTTTTTTATTATTATTAATTGTTTTCATTATCTGTACCGTTTTCTGTAATATTGTACTTGTACCAAATGTTTGATGTATCTTGCCCTCCTGGGGCCCTAATTTGGTAACAAAGTATTCTGATTCTGATTCTGTTATTGTTTGGGCTGTATCATAATATTGTTTTTTAGTATGAATTTTTACACTCACCAAATACATTGTTATAGTCAATATTGTACGTAACATCGGTGTCACCGGTATGTCCACAGATCCATGCCCTTTCTTCACTCCGACTGATCTCTGTAATGCTAACAGACATACCACTAGTGTTACTAGAGTATCTGTACATAGTCCCCTCTGTCTGAGGAAAACAACCCATACCCACACGGCATGACGTCACTGGAAATCCATCTTTATTCCAAAATCCTGCTTCAGAAAAGTTGGGGATGCTGCAGAATAACTCAGCTGGTCTTCCCTCGATTAAAAGTCCTGTAGATATTTCTAGTTGTCCTGAATTAGTATGGAATATATTGAGTTTTGTGTTCAAGTATTACTTTCTAATTATTTATCGAAGCAAATAATTTTTAACAGAATTACGATTTAAAAATTCTTTGAAACATACTTCAGTTAATGGTTTTATTTGAATTTAAAATATCTAAAAAATGGAATTGTTGTGTGAATTAAGTGTAAGAACGTTTTATTGGATAATATAGCAATATGTTTCCTTGTTTCAAAGTAGGTCTGATATGTAATCAGGTAGTAAAAGTACAAATCAATGAATTCGTCTTATAAAAAAAGAGTAAATTTTAAAACTTCGTCATAAACATAAATCTTATTGCGTTTCCCAGATGTCCTTACCATTTCACGAAAATTGCATGTTAATTTTATATCAGTAACTTACCGCTGCACAGAGATATGGCAAAACTGAATAATACAGTCAGTGCTTGTGACCGAAAAGTTGGAATCATGACTTCACATTTAGCTGAAAACAAAGAACAGGATTTTGAATACAATAATCATGAATTTTCAAATTTTTATGAAAACATTTCCGAGATTTATTCTTTGTAAAAATATATACTCAAATTAAACGGATAACATCCGTTCATAACAAGACATATCAAAAGTTTGAAGAAAGTAAAAAAAGGCATTTTAATAAAATGGACAAATTGTTATAATTTTACCTTGTTATTTGTTTCTATGCCTCCACCATTTCTGACAACATGAAAGTTATAACATTACACTTGATTATATGGTTATAAATCCCACCCTAGAATTGTAAATATTCTATGTCAATATAATATATAGTTTTATGACTTTGTCAAAGATAGGAGTAAATTGTTTTGTATGAAATTATTCTTGGTAAATTGGTAAGTGCCTTGTCCGAAATGGCTCGGGACAGTGGATTCCACATTCTTGTCTGTTTCTTGGCATGTTTTGTATCCGGTAAGTTTCTATTTATTGTTTATGTTTCGTCATTTTGACTTAGGCATAATTTACTTCTGTTTATACTTTAACAACACGTATTCCTATTGATCGTCATAGAATTATCGAAATAAAAAAACGCCGTACAGTTTTTGGTATAAAGGAATTTGAAAACAGAAATACGGAAACCAGCAAGATTAAATTACTATTTAAGTATTTTTTAGTTCTGAAAATGACTTTCGAAAATTTATATCACTTCAATGTAGATAGCATCAGAACATTTGAAAAACATGAAATCAGAATCGATTTAAAAGTTAGAAAAGCATGACAAGGTGGCTTGTGACCTACAAAAATTCCATAATACAACTACCAGAAACATATAAGAGTACGCCCTTTACCTTGCATGCTCAAACAGCACTCAATATGTCGGATTGATAAAATCCATTCAGACTGAAACAAAATATCATTGGATATGCCAAGAACAAGCACGAAGTGTCGGATCCAGAATTTCTATGAATTGTTAAATTGTTAAATTTGGGCAAGAACCAGAAGATTTATACAGAAGAATTGTCTCAAAGCTCCTAAAGGGTTTTTTTTGTCAGATGCATTATCGTGTCCTCTGTCTTAACAATAGTTATCTGGATATAAATATTTTATACAATATCTTAAAATGTATTTCATAGTGAATTTTCTATAATATATTAAAAAGTTCCACTCAATTTATCCAAAATGTAAATTCACCAAATCTGTTTACAAAACATGAAATTATAAGACTTAATTCAAATATTAAATGTCTATTTTCTAAGACCACTGAATAAAATATAGACTCTTTTTAGACATGAATATTTTGTCAAAAAGTGGTTGTGTTAATTTGACATTGATGATAATTGTATCAATACTGATTATATAACTCAAACATCTACTTAATATACAAAGACTCTGTAACCGCATGGTCCATTTTGATAGAAAATGTATTCAAAATATCATGGGGTACTGAATTTGACTTCCTATTTCGATATTTTTGGAATTGAGTACTTCTTTTTGAACTTCTTTTGGATTATGGCTTTCCAAAATTAACTGTTTTTTATGCAACTTCGGTATTTTTTTGTATTTTGAACCATTGGGCCGATGCGACTACTGGTGGACCGGACATCCCCGAGGGTATTCACCAGCCCAATAAGGAGACTTGTCAGACATGAAAATTTTACCTTGCATGTTATAGAAATTTACTGTTTTTATCAAAATTCTAACCATTTAAAAATACTGAGGCTTCATTCCGCGTATGGCACTCGGTAGATGTCCTGGGTACTGAATTTGGCTTCCTATTTCGATATTTTTGGAATTGAGTACTTCTTTTTGAACTACTTTTGGATTATGGCTTTCCGTATTATTTGATTTTAATGCTGCTAATGAGATGTTACTCCTTGAAACACGTGTACAGCATAACGAAATTAACTGTTTTTCTATGCAACTTCGGTATTTTTTGTATCATACCAGTGGGATCATATGATGCCTCTGCTGGTGGACTGTTAGTACCCGAGGGCATTCACCAACCCAGTAGTCAGTACTTCTGTGCTGACATGAAAACCGATTTTATCAGAAAACTTGCAATATACTAACTGCAGAAAAGAAATACCTCCCTCTTGCATAGCTCTGTCCTTGGCTGTTTTTGGCTTTCTTTTTAAATCTTCTTGGTTATTTGTGCTCTATCAGTTTTTCAAAATTTTGCTTTATAGTTTTCCAAATATTTTGATTTTTTTTCATCGGCACTGTAGAGACCTAATTTGTTCAAATGGCCACATGCAGAAACTAAATTAACAGTAACTTCGGTAATTATTGTGCATCATGTTATCTATACCCGAATGATTATGCTAATACAGAAAACAGTAAAGCAGTAAAGCGTTGCTCTTTCTTGTAATGGTACCTTCCGGCATCCTCTTTATCTTATAAAGCTAGGCAAACATCACTCCTCTTTTATCTTCTACTCTTATGTAACGACATACGATAACATAAGAACAAAAATAACAGTTTACTAAATATTATTTTCTCAGGTTTACTGACGCAAACTGTAGATTTTACAACAGACAAGCCGATGCCAGTAACCGAAGGTGACAGAATACGTTTGACATGCGCCATAACAGGAACTGCAACTTTTGTTTCATTTTCACAGACAGAAAAGACTGACCCAATAGTAGAATGGAGAATCAACGGAGGAGCATGTTTATTATGGAGTCCCATTGTAGGTGATGATACGGTACTATACGATAGTACATGTGACTGGTCAATGTCAACGATACACTTGGACATTCTGAACATAACAGCTGATTTTCATGACGTCAATGTTACGTGCAAAGTGTTTTTCGGTACAGCTGCATCTGATGCTGTGGATGGATTTATTGCTGTAAAAGTAAATGGTAAAGTTTTTTTTTTGTTTCATTGGTTAAGATTGTTGTTACCTCTACCAGGTGTCTTGTGAGAGGCGGAAGATGTCTACTCTACCAGGTGTCTTGTGAGAGGCGGAAGATGTCTACTC